>VYZP01029055.1:111519-302539 GCA_013400635.1 Hypocryptadius cinnamomeus
TGGGAGGGAGCAAGGCAAGCGAGTGAATTATTTCAACAGTGTTTGCTCCAGTTCTCATTTTGATTACCTTCATTTTGACAGGTATTTTAATATATTCATATTTTCATGCTTTGACCTTATCAGGACGAAATGTTTCATTCCATCTAAATGAAGGGATTACAAATGGGCTGGATGAAACTCTTGGCTGTTCTGAATCTGAAAAATGTGACAACTTCTGTTCCATACAAAAGTTCCAAATTTTCACATCTCATCCGCATTCAAAGCAAACTCCCCAAAGAGTGAAAAGGTCTCGCATGAACACCAATTAAAACTCTGGGACCACTCACCACACAGCAGCCCTTTTAGGCAGGTTTCCAGCTTTCATTAGGACTTCTAAACTCAGAACTAATTTTCATGCTGGATTCAGACTGGTCACATCTGAAAACTGGCTTTAATGGTGAAAATCCAGTCCCAGGTTCTCTGGGCACATCTGATTCCACAGCCCTCGGCAAATCTTTCAAACCTGCTTTTCTGGCTGGAGGTGAGGGCTTTGAGCAGCCCATCAGCTGAAAGCAGCCCCTCTGCAGGGATTTAAGAAAAACATTGGATACCAAAAGAGCCCTGCACTTAAGAAAGATCCCCTTAAAAACAACAACAACAAAACCAACAACAACAACAAACAAACAAAACAAACAAACAACAAACAAACAAACAAAAAACCCAACACAAGGGAAAAAAAAAAAAAACAAACAAAAAACCAAATGAGTCCCAGCAATGAGCATCCTTCACAGTCAGAGTGTCCCAGGGCTGTGGCTTGTGCTGTGCAAGGAGCCAGCCCAGCCAGCAGGGTCCCTCCCATGCCATCTGGGAGGGCAGAAAAACTCATCTTCAGGCACCAATGATTATGTATTTCCACTCATTGCGAAGGGATTTGTACCAATAATTCCCAGAGGCCAAGAGTGAACTAAATCATGTGCACATGCCAAAATAACTAAATCATGTGGCATGGGGAGGGGGTGAGGGAGAGCAGGGTCTCCAGTCACTCCTTCCCATCCAAAATGGGAATTAACTGAAAATAAATTAATTTATTTTCTCTTTAAATTACCATGAGGGCACAAACCCCAGCATTTCCCAGTGGGCAGCTCCTCGTTTTACAAGAAGTACTGACAGGTTCCACATCTTGACTGGCCCCACCTTTTCTGATTTATGTGACAATTTCCTCCTGGGAACTGTGACAAAACCTCAGCACTGCTGATGGATGGGATGTCACCAGTGAGCAAATTTTCACCTGGGAGCTCTTGAAGCCAGGGGCACACCTATGGTGCCACATCTTCATTTCAACACTCCATTATTGCAGGTTTAAAGCTTCTCATATAAAGGCCAAGTGGACATGTAAATGTTTGGCCAGCATGAGCTGTATCAGTTAAAAGGGTGAATAGCTTTTTTTAATTATTCCATTTTTTTATGACTCAGATGTGCCAATAAAACTCTTGGCCAGTTTTCCATGGCTTTGCTGAACTGAGAGGAAATTAAACTGACAAAGCAATTTTTTTCCCAGGGGTAGAAGAGCTGCTTTCGAGGATGGCAATCCAGACAAACTCTTACACTTAACCCAGAGGTGGAGTTGGGATTTGTAAAACTGCTTTTCTTGCTTCCAGAGACATCAACTGAGATTCTCTATTTTACACCGTGTGAAGGAAAAGCCATTCCTTCCTGAAAAGCTCCATTGCAAGGAATTTACCAGATGATGCAAAAAGTTAGCACCGAAATATATTCAAGAAAAGGTGGGATCTAATCATAAATCTGCATGCAAACAGGAATAAGGGTGAAGGTTCAGGGCTGAAACCATCCAGCTATGTCTTAAATGAACATGGGTGAAAATTCAGAATAAAAGGCAGATTCCACCCTGCCTTTCCATCTGACCCCGTAACTATCAAATTACTGCCCTCAGCCTGGGAAATCTCGCTGGGATCTGCTTGTACTGAGCTGAACAAGGATGCTTCTAATCATGGCTGGCTCAGCAGGGCTTTTTCAAGGCACATGGAACCCAGTGGTGTCCTCACCCCTGCTTGCAGCCTCATTTACACTTGACAAGAGCTGATGGGGCAAAGTAGGACAGCTCCAGAGCCAGCCAGCACCTGGCTGTGGGCACCTGCATCCCAAACCAACCCCAAAATACGGCAATACATCCCAGCCAGAGCACTAACAAACACGTGGTTCAAAGGTTTTTTGGGCTTTAGGGTTTTTTTTCAGTACTATCAGCAGCAGAAAAAAACACTCTGCAAATCCTTGTGTAAGGAAAAAAACCACACAAAGCAGGTTAAAAGGTGTCTAAGTCAGGGATGAGCCTCCTGGCACATCTGCAGATGTACCTGTCCTAGGCACTGCCTGAGCAACCTGGCATCACAGTTTGAACCCCTGTGCCTCAGTTTCCTCCCTTGGGGGTGTAAGGCAGCAATATTCCCCCCACAGAAGCCTCTCTGCATTTGGGAGGTGGCACAGAGGCCACCGGTACCAAAAACCTTGCAAAACTCAGACTTTTGGATCCAGGGCCCCGCTGTTTTCAATTAGCCAACTATTTATTAATCACCACTGGCACAGCAATCAAATATTGTCTACAGCAGCTTCTGTGGCTCTCCACAAACAAGAACAAGCCTTGACAAAACTTCTGTCTAAATCCAAGTGCCAGACTGCCTGCACTGGTGACTCAGTTTACTATTTCTGCCTTTAATAGCAGCAGCTCTGATAAGATTGCTGGGAGTAGCCCATGTTCAGCAGTTTAATGGGTACCAGCCCAGACAGACTAATGGATCTGGAGACCAGCAAAGAGCAGGAAGGTGAGCTGAGTGGAGAATATTGAGGCTTTTAAGGCAGAAAAGTAGCAGCTAGACATGGGGTAGCTGACTCACAGAGCCCTGGTGGAGACAGATATCCTCGCTGGGCGTCCCCAGCCATCCATCACCCCGCGACAGGCCCATGAAAACCCGGCTTTTCTTGAAACAATTTGCAAAATGCAAAGCAGAGCTGGGAAGGGATCCTGGGGCGCAGGGCCAGACACACAGCCAGGTGAATTATTGTCAAGTCTGAGCTCACAAGCTTTTCCCTCTCCTGGAGAAGTGCATTTCCATTCCTGTTGTCTCATATCACCACCGAGGCAATGTCAACGCCTCAGAGGAACCAAATGTTCCATCCAGCACCATCCATTTCTCTAGCTCTGAGAGGTGCAGACAAGGAAATTCTGCTCCTCCTCCTCCTCATAACTCTCAGAATAAACAAGTCTCCTAATAAACAAGTTCTGCCAGGGAGTGGGAGGTGTTGAATTCACCCCTGTGCAGGCACTTGCCCAAAAAGTGTTTTACCTGCATGTTGTCACTGGTGGGTGACTTTTCAGAATCTGAGCCACAGAGGATGAACTTCAATCTACTTCAAGATGCATTTCCAGACAGTGGGCTCTGTGGAAAAGAAAAAAAAAAAAACAACCAAACAAACAAAACATAACCAAAAAAACCCATCAAAAACAAACAAACAAAAAAATCCCAACCCATTTAAGGCACCTGCCATATCAAAAACTGAGTAAATAGGGAAGGATTGGATGAAAATTGCTCTCATGCTCCTTCAGTGAAAACTTTAGGATTTTTGTTTTCCTTTTTATCAAAAGAAAACCCTGGCTACATACGAGGGAAGAAGATAGAAATCAGGGCCACTACGTGTCCTTCTGCAAAAATATTTGTAGGATGGTATTTATTGTTCCCAAACTGCCTGTGCAGAGGAGGACCCTTTACCCTCTCCTCACAGGTGTTAAGTGTTCTGAGCAATGAAAAAGGGTTTGCACCAGCAGGAAGGTGAACTGAGAACATCCAGAAATCATTGGAGTTGCCAGCAGAGAATGAAATACCTCCTGGCCTCGTCACTGGAGTGATGCAAGGGGAGCCAGGAGGGGCAAGGGACTGCAGAGAGAAAAGGAGTGATCCCATAATTAAACAAAAGGCTTTCTCCAAAGCCCCCTGTGATGGATGTGCTCCTGCAGGCTGGGAAACAGCTGGTGTCGCTCAGTTTTGTTGCACTGGCCATAAATAAGAGGTCTCCCAGGACGTGTGGGGAGGGTAAAAATGGCATTTGGCAGAAAAATTGCGACAGGAACAAGGATGCAATGGAGACCTCGAGTAAGGGATGCAGAACCCAAGGCAGAGATGGAGTGCTGATTTATCCTGACTTACCCTGGGGACGTCCCTCCCCCTTCCCCAAATCCAGAGTGAGCAAGGCAGGAATCAATAGCTCAGCACAGCCGCAGAAAGGAGGAGGAGGAGAAGGAAAGTAGCACATGCACAGGGTGGTAGGTAGGAAACAAAACCTTGAGGGGAATGCAGCTTTTCTTTCTGACTTGGACATGTCTTCCCTTCCCCAAAGGTTGGTTTCCAGCAGCCAGAGGATGATTTGCCATCCCTGCAATGTGTGTAGAATTCTTCTGGTTTGAAGATGTCCAGGTGTTATCGCAAGGATGGTGATGCCTGAGGATTTTAGCTTGTATACTTTTCACATATTTGTAATCCTGCAATTCTTTAGTGTGTAACTTCAAACTCCACACACAGCGTGAGCTGCTGCTTTCCCATTTTGGGCAGGCACAACAATTCCTCTCCAGGCCTGGCAATCAAGGACACCTCACTGCCTCAGGCCCCAGAGATGGAAACAAAAGTGAGTTTGAGGAGGAGCAAACTTGGGGTAAATGACTTCATTACCTGGAGCTGTAATTGGCAGATTAACCCCCAATATGCAAATGGAGCAAACTTATAAAAGTATGAAACCTGGACCCATTGTCCATTTTGGGTGTAGGCCCTGGGGGGCTTTGCCTGCCCAAAATGCACCTAAAGGCCCTTCAATAAATAGAACTGCTTTTTATTGCCTTAATTTTCTCTGGCCTCTGTTTTTAGGTAGTCCCAAAAGGCATCACAGTCAAGAGGTCTCTCAAGCAGCAGCTCCACAGCAAAGTGCTCTGGTCACACAGTGAGTACCAGAGACCCTCAGACATCCCTCATCCCTGATCCAGCACCTTCCTCAGTGAGGCCAACACGGGGCTATGCAATAATGCAGGGATTTGTTTAGATCATGAGCTGGGCTTGAAATCCTTATCTCAAGCCAGAGGGAAAACCTTCATGGATACACACATACCCCCTGCAAGACACCCAAGAGCAGATTGCAGATGGTGGAGGTGCTGTCAGAATTTGCTGCCACTCTGCTGTCTGAGGAGGTGGCTTTCCAGGAGACTTGTCTTTTGGGGTTGAAATCCTTGGATCATACCTGCAAAGCTGAACTCAGGCTTGCTGATTGCAAGCATCTGCATTTCTGAGCAGTGTAGGCACACAGTTTGTGGTCATTGGGAGTGGGGCTGGCCCAGCCTCATCCCCAATGGGTACAGCTGTGCAGGACAGGTGAATAATAATGAAAGCAATGAGCTATGGAGTGCCCAGGTGTGCTGACAAATCACAAAAAGGCAGAGACGACACACAGGTGCAATGCATGAACATGAGGGGTACAAAAGGCTGGGCTAAAGAACCAGAAGAGTGGACACTTTAAGCCTTCTGATGAGGTAAGGTGTTGCTCTGTATGGGTTGAAGCTTTCTGACATTGTGTGATGGCACTCTGTGTGTTGTGGCTGTCTCAACTGTGCCGTGTGCTATGACAGAGCAGTGGCTCTTTGGAGAGAGAAGTTCTCCTTCTCCTGCAGACCTGAACCTCTCAGCTAAGGTTCTACAACAATGTTGTGCACCTTTCCACTTTAGTTACTTAAATGAAGTTGCATCTCTTCCCTGGCAAATTTAAAAGGCAGCTGGCAAACCCTCCCAAGAAGAGCCATGATGGAATTAAACTTGTGTGAACTCCAGGCTGGCAGGGGTTTACAGCTGAGCTCGATCTGGCTCAATGAACTTTATTCTTTTTCTAGAGTAGCCTGAATGCAGTGGTGGAACAGGCATGTTGAGGAGCTGAGCAGGGGCTAAAGAACAGGAAGGCATTTTATAGGTTCAATAAGATATATGAAGGAAGGAATATGATTTATGAAGGAAGATGTTTCTCTGGAGTGGGAAGCAAGGGAAATTCCAAAAGCAGCAGAATACCTCTGCTCCTCTCCAGAAACCTTTAAGGGTGAGAGGAGTCAATTGTGTCCTTGAGGGTTTTTATCATCAAATAGAAAGGAGCACAAAGTAGAGCTATGCTCCAGTGACTCCATGGCACAGTGAGGGTGCCCAGGGGTCCTGGCACTGTCAATGCCCTGGTTCTTCACAGCACACACTGTCTCCTTTCATGGGGCACAATTGTTTGCTGACTTCAGGGATGGTGAGGAGGAAGATTTGAGGTCTAGGAGGGTATGGTGGGAAAGCATGACCCTGGCTGAGCTGAGGTGAACATGCAATGCAAGCACTGCTCCCATTAATGGTCCCATCAGAAGAGCAGTGCCTTGGGGTTGTGGGAAGTTATTGACTCTCAGTGACCCAGCAGAGAGCCTGCTTCTCATCTCAGCTGTGAATGTGAGTTAGCAGAAGAGGAAAATGTCAGCTGAGAGTGTCCTCCCTTGCAGGGCATCCTGACACAGCTGAGGCTGCTTTGCATCCAGCTCCTAAACCTCTGTTTTAACTGCAGTGAAATCTTCACTGGGCTGCAGGCAAAGCCTGAGCAAAGTCTGGGATGTCAGAGCACTTCTTGCACGTCACTCAGTTTCCTGTAAAGTCAAGATGCTGATATTTACCTATGAAATCTGTAAAGCACTTGGAGAGTCTCAGCTGTAAAGAGATGTGGGGGAGTGGATCTCTGCTAAGAGCTCAGAGTGAGAGCTCTCCCCCTCCAACAGGCAGACGAGCCTTGTAAGACCCCATGGGGCAGCAGAATATCCACACCACCACAGCTGCTTCAAAGTGCATCTTGGAAATCATGGGGAACCCCAACAGCAGTGTCTTTTGAGATCCCCTAGATACTTTTGAGACCCTGAGACCCATGATTCAAGCTGGCACAGGACCCTGGTGTCCTTTCCTTAGGGGCACTCCCCTTCCCAGCTTGGCTCCACTGCTCCAGCTGCAATTAATTGGAATATCTCCCACTGATTCCTGATTAGCTGCTTTTGATTAGGGTTTAATGCCTTCACTGGGCCCCTAATTCACTGGGATGAGCCTGGAAATGTCTGAGAACAGTTCAAACACAATCACATTTTCTCCCATCTTGGAGCCACCACTTAAGCTCTGTACACATGAGCCCTGCTCCTCTGAGCCTGCAGGACCTGCCATGCCCAGCCCTGCTCCTCCTCCCTGTGCTGTCAGGCAAACCACAGACAAACTCTGCCTCCCGATGGTGGAGGATAGAGCTAGAGTGTAAAATGGATATTTCAAAGCCACCTCAGCACTCAGATATCCAAGTCAGGGCTTTGTGTGTGGTTTAGCCACAGAGTTAAAGCATGGCTGGAAAAGCCAGGCTGGAGTCAGGATCAGGGGCCTGTGGGTGACTGTCCTAATGTGTAATGGGATGTTCAGGGATGGCCAAGACGGACCTGTGTTGGACTTTGGACCTTTGAGGAGGGCAAGCACTGGTGTGATCTGGTGGAGAAGAGCAGTGAGCTGGGCATCTCCAGCTGCTGTGTCCTGCTCCAGGATTTAGGGCCAATAAAAGTCTCAATATCTGTTCTTATAGTGCTGAATCCTGGGGAGGATTGCCTTGCTCCTTCTCCCTGCCTCTATCTTCCCTCTCTCTTTCCTCCTCCATCCCCAAACTCTCATTCAGTGCCTGAGGACAGAGAGTAGGCACAGGGAGGGAGTTTGCCCTGGCAGGGAATAGAGGTAAACCCAAATTCTACAGGACCAGAATCTGCATTTCATTTTGACCTTGGAAGCTAAACTGAAGGTCATGTCATGCTGCCTGTCTTGGCACCAGCCAAGGAGGTTGTAAACACTGGTTTCAGAGGCTGCCTTGCCTTTTGAAGATCTGAAAGTGCATTTATCTTCCTGAGACATGCATTAATCTACTAACTACCCAAGAAGATAAGGGGATGAAAAGAGGCTCGGTGGGGAGGAAAAAATAATAAAATAAACCAAAATAAAATAAAGTAATCAAATCAATAAAATGGAAGAAAGTAAAAGACTCATTTTCATCAGTACTAAGAGGTTCATGGACTCTTTCACAGTGCCTCAGGCACTGATGTCCCATCACACAGCTGCCTTATCACAGCTCTCCTCTGCACCAGACTCACCCTGGCAGTGTGAGGTGACAGTTTACAAAGTGCCTGAGTCCCCTCACTGTGCCCCAAGCTCCACAGTTGATCTCTTTAATCACCACATCTCAGTGACAAGGCAGTGAAGCAACTCAACTCCCAGCAAGACAAATCCAGAGCAGGTTGTTTATTTTCTCTGCAGGCAGCTTTGACTCTGTGCCTGGGCAGAGCCAAGCAGGGCCAGAGCCTGGAACCTTGGAGGAATAAGCCCTTGGTTCTCTGTAGCTGGACCTCAGCTCCTGCTGCTGGGGGAGGCTATTAAAGCATTTAAAAGAAGAAGTATTTATAAGAAAAGAAGCCTGGGTTGGAATCCCAGCTACAAAGAGCAGAGCACCTCCTTGCTCCAAGCCTCAGTTTCCTCAGCTGGTGGAGAAAATCAACATCAGACTTCTGTGTGAAGGAAGTTGGAGATCAAGGACTTCTTGGGTGTTGTTTTGAATCATTCCCTGTGTTTGGCTCCTCTGCTGAGCCTCCCCTGGATCCCCTGCTCTTTGTGGCAGACGCCTGGTGGGTTCAGGCACTGAGGGGTTGCTGGCAAAGAGGGAACAAAGGCCAACAAGCCTAACTCGTTTTGGAGTCAGGCACACTACAGGTGACAGGAGGGGAAGAGGGACCCCCCCCCAAAGCTGCCCCCAAAACCTGTGGGAGGCAGCACCTTCAACCAGGGACAGGAGGGCTCCTCCACCATGAGGTGCAGGGGTGATTTCATCAGCAACAGCACCTGGGCAGAGAGGTTTCAGGGCTGCCTTTTCCCTCAGCTGCATCCTGAGGGACTCAGGGGGATGTCACCACCTTCACAGCCCAGGTCACATCTCCAGCCAAGCCTGGCCCAGAGCTCTGGGCTGTTTGTCTGCAGGGCAGATGAAGAGGAAGGTGAAATTAGAGAAAGATTGGGGGGTGGGGGAAGTGCTGCAGAATTAATAAAGAGCTTTGAAGGGGATGGGGAATTGAGTCAGGTTCACATTAAAGGGCAAGGAAAATGAATGCTGAGATGAAGGCGCCTGCAAGTTCAAATGCAGCAAGCTGATAAATAAATAAGGTTAAAAGAATGACTTTTAATTACATTTGAAAGAGAAAAATAGGGAGAGCTGGGGGGAATGATAGAAAAAAACTCCTCCAAACCCAGACACTCTGGAGCTCTGGCTGCATTTTGGGGACACTCATCTAGCCTTCCCCATGAGCCCAGGGCAGCCACCAGCAGTGGCAGGGCTGGGGGGATGGCAAGATCAACTGAACCTGGGTTTAATGCCTCAATTAAGGTTCATTCTGATCAGCTTTAAAAAGCAATTTAGCCCCACTAAGCTGCAGCAGGTCAGGAGCAGGGATAGATGGCAAGTCTCATTTGGAAGCCAAACACACACATTCCCATCATTAACGGTCCCATCCCATTAATGACAATAATATTGTTGGGTTAAAATGTTACTTTCATTGAACAACTGGAGAAGAATGAAATGCTTTCCTTCAGTTTTTGGTCTGGTGCCAGGAGCTGCCTGTAAAATCCAGATAAGAGTTCTCAGCACAAACTTCTGATAAGGGAATTAGCAGGTAAACTTTAAACTTTGGTGAAGGCGAAGGCGAGGAGGGGAGGGAAAGCATTTGTGATCTCTTCAGTAGTGTCAGCTTGCCAGGCTGAACCTCACCAGACCCTGATGCCACATTCCCTGAATCCTCATCCCTATTATCTAGCTGTATTGGGAAATTACCTGTTTCCATAGCTGAGGCCAAGGCCTCATCCCCTTAAGAATCTGCCTTTTTCCTCTCCTTTCTATTTTCTCACCCCCCAGAGACCATCCTCCATCCTATTCCTAGCACTGCCCTTCTCTTGAGTTGAAGCTAATTCCCTGTCAAACCTTTTGGGGTTCTTTCATCCCATCTTTAAAAAAAAAAAACACTTCACCTAGATTATCCACAAACTCAACCAGAGCTAAAAATGAATGTATTAACTCTGGATAAATCCTCCTCTTGCAGATGCTGGGTACAAGAACTTCTGTCATGGCCAGGATGAAACACCTGGATGAAATGCCCTCTGGGGAAAGAGTCTCTCACCCTATTTGTCCACTTTGCCAAGGCTCAAGTTCATGAAATCTAAAGCTGAGGCATCAGAAATCCTGGGACAACTGAAGCTTGGAAGAAGAGGATAATATAGAAATTAGTCTGCCCCTACAATCAGTTCAATCTCAACATCCGCTTAGTTCAGGAGTGATAAAATCTTTGTCACCATTTGGATGGACAGGATAACTCCAGGGGTGTTTTGAATACTTGTTCCACTCCTGGAGAACCTATATCCAAGGGGGATTAAATGAGCAGATCCTGATTGTGGAACAAATTCTGGTCAGAAGAGCAAAGATTAGGGCATCAAGTCATCTCTGAACCTTGGAGTGGTTCCTAGCCAAACTGTGCTTTTTATTTTTTAAATAAAGTGGTGATACAATCAGCTGGGAGGTAAAAAAATTTCTATGATCCTCTTAACACTGAATTAATATTTTGCTTTTCCATCCCCATTACCCCCTGCAGTTGGGGAGGTGGGTAAGGCACAGGAGCAGGATGATTCCTCACAGAAGCACCAGGATTTAGCAAACTGCTCTTTCCTGCTTTCCTATACTGGCACTTGTCCCCAGGAGCTGCTGCCTGAGCCTAACAATTGCTGTGGAGGCAAGGACAAAATCCAGCCAGCCCAAAGAGAAATCACAGATTTTTTCAGAAGCTAAAAAGCATTTGTTAATTTGCTCAAATTTTCTAGGTTTGGACTTTAACACCCTGAGAGGGAACACCAAAATAACGCATCAAGGGCCATTCATGACAAATTTCCTGCTTGCACCTGAAGAGGCAAGCTGGGAATCCCAGAGCTTGATCAACAGCATTAACACA
This sequence comes from Hypocryptadius cinnamomeus, assembly GCA_013400635.1. Taxonomy (NCBI): domain Eukaryota; kingdom Metazoa; phylum Chordata; class Aves; order Passeriformes; family Zosteropidae; genus Hypocryptadius; species Hypocryptadius cinnamomeus. Next base: position 122,615 of record VYZP01029055.1, read on the forward strand.
CCCATCCCTTAGTTTTAGGATTGGTTAAGACCTTCAGGACTTCAGAGTTTGAGAAAGGCTGAAATTCTTGTCACCCCTGGCTCCTTAACACTTTAATTTTACATTTTGAATCCTACTTGTCCCAACATTTCTGTCATCTGTACTGCCATCATCACCAGTATTCCAAGAAACTCACTATTTCTGGAACAGCAAGAGCCAGGCAGGAATACCTTGTTAAGATATCTCTTCCAGTTTGGAAAAGGCAGATTCTGTTGAAATGCTCAGAAGAAAGAGACCCAGTTTGATGAATTTCTTCTGCTGGGAAAAAAAAAAAAAAGACAACTTATTTCCACTTTTTATTCAAAGTCATTTTGTTTTGAGACTTAAGCTGATTACAACAGAAATATATTTTAAAAATGAAAAACAGGTCATGCATGAAACACTTTGATGACATCAAAATGAAGTATTGCAGACTATTTATTTTTATTTTTATTTTTTGTCACAGCTCACAAAAGTCTCAGTGATTTTGACTTTTTTCATACTGGGACAAGAAATTTTAAGCCTCTATGTTTCTTTCTGGGATAAGCAATCATTTATAGTAATGTAGTTTTTCTCAGAGGAAAAAAAAACAGAACCAGCCTTTTAGTTTGTAGTTCTGCTTTGAACTGAGACTGAGAGTTAACTAGAGTGATCCAAAGTTGTTAAAAACCAAGAGAAAAGCTTTCATATTTCAGACTTCTATCTTCCTCTGCTCCCAGCGGCCAAAGAAAATGCCACTAGCCCTGGAGGTACTTTTGGTAAATAAAGAAAAGGGGAAAAGAAAAAATAAGAAGGAAAAAAAAAGGACAAGAGAATAGTCTTTATCTTTTATTTTTCTGTTGTAAATATATTATAAATCATTTCCTCCAAGGCGTGAAATTGTCTCGCTCCAGCCCTACAGAGCCAAGGGAGTCTGAGCTTTCAAAGTCGCCTTTTGAAAGGGCCGGGTGTGTTTTAAAGCCGCCTGGAATGCAGTTTGTGGAGAGGGGGCAGTTCAGCGGGGTGGGTGGCAATGCTCCCGGGAGGTGCCGGCATCCCGGGAGAGGCTGAGGAAAGCAGCTCCGGCAGCCTCGGCCGCTCTCTGCACATCAGTCCCCAGAAGGAGGGGACAAAGCCTCGCTGATCGCATCTCCCCCGCTGCAGCTCTCGCTGCTCTCGCTTATTTGGCAGCATTTACCGGGGGAGTTGTTCCAGGGAGGGGAGCAGGTCCCAGGGTCATCCCTGCTGAAGGGATCAGGGATTCCACGGGCTCGCTGGTGACTTTTGCTTTCCTAAAGCCGGAGCTGCTGCTGGTACTGCTCCTGACAGCTTTGCTGCCGGCACACGGTGACAGGACTGGGAGCTCTGGGCTGATCTAGAAAAAGGCTGTTTCGAGAAGTTTGGCTTGTGAGGAGGCCCCATTTGGGTCTGATCGTTGTGGGTAGATGAATCAGGGCACACAGAAAAAGCTGATCCATCCCTCCGTCCTTCAGGATGCAGCCAGTTAGGCTTTTCCTTTTATACTTTTTAAATTAGTTTTAATTTTTTGTCAATAGTGCTATCCATCCATCCATCCATTTGATGTGTAAGGAAATGTTCCAGAAGGGATGGGAATATGTTTGGGACCTAAAGAAAAAGAAAGAAATTAATGGCAAGTACAGGAAAAGAGGGAAGGGAAGGGAAGGGAAGGGAAGNCCTCCGTCCTTCAGGATGCAGCCAGTTAGGCTTTTCCTTTTATACTTTTTAAATTAGTTTTAATTTTTTGTCAATAGTGCTATCCATCCATCCATCCATTTGATGTGTAAGGAAATGTTCCAGAAGGGATGGGAATATGTTTGGGACCTAAAGAAAAAGAAAGAAATTAATGGCAAGTACAGTCTTTCTAGTGACAAATCCATCCTCTGAGTAATTATGGAGTGTGGCAAGTTTTGCATTAAAATAAATTTTTTTCCCAGGTTGCAAAGAAATAGAGTTACTGATTTCCCTTATTCACTGCTATTTTAAAAAATCCACTCCTAATAAAGAGGATCCTGTGAGGAGTGTCCTGGTGTCTTGCAGGTCCTGGTAGACACAACAGCTTTTCCTAAACCACAGGCTGGCTCACACCTCCCTAAGAGCCTTGTCCAGGATCCCTCTCTTGGAGGGATGGACACAGATATTTAAAATTTCTTGTGACAGAAGTGATCTGGGAACAAGTGTTGTGTTGGAAAGTGCTTGCTGCAAGGATGCTGCATTCCCAGTCCAGGAGAATCCCTCCTTTGCTTGTCAGGAGAAGATCAGAGCCACCCCACTTCGTGCTGTGATGCAGAAAGGGGAGGGAGGAGCCCTGGGAACAGCACCCCAAGTAAAACATAACTGAATAGTTTAAATGCTCTGCAAGAAACTGCTCCCAGAGTGAGGCACCTGCTCTGATTCTCCCTGCTGTGCTCCTCAAATGCCAACAGCACAGAATTCAGATGTGAACTCAGGGGGAGTTTTTCAACCCAGCTGAGCAGAGCCTGGGATTTCCCCCTTTGCTGCAGGCAGTCAGTGCAGAGGGGAGCAGGGGAGAAGGGGAGCCACAGCTTGCCCAGCTCAGGGGCACAGAAGCAGCTGAAGGGAGCAGGGGAGAAGGGGAGCCACAGCTTGCCCAGCTCAGGGGCACAGAAGCAGCTCATGGCACGGCTCCTGTGCTGCACAAACCGTGATCCACGTTCAGTGAGAGGCCTCCAGACATCCAGCACTGACAGTGCCACCAGAACACATTCTGGATGGAAGAAGCAGCACAACCACACTTCTCCTCTGAAGGGAAATACACAGAAAAAAAAATCTTGTGAAGGGCATGATGATGCTGCTTTTATTGGTGAAAAAAAGACACTGATAAGTTTATTATTCCCATTATGGAAAAGCTTCCACTAAAGACCAGGTGTGGGGGCTGTTCACGTTACAGAAGGCATTCCCACACTGCAAGGACTCATAGACATGCAGCTCCAAACCAATCCAGTGAGGTGACCAAGGACACTTGAGGGAGCAGTGGCAGAGACAGGGTGGCTCCATCTCACTCCAGCCATGCCCTGATTGCTTTGGCTTTATTGGTTTTCTCAGCTCAAAGGGGGAATGGCTTCAAAGTGACATGGAGGAGGTTTAGATTCAACATTAGGAAGAAATTGTTCCCTGGGAGGGTGGGCAGGCCCTGGCACAGGGTGCCCACAGCAGCTGTGGCTGCCCCTGGATCCCTGGCAGTGCCCAAGGCCAGGTTGGATGGGGCTTAGAACAACCTGGGACAGTGGAAGGTGTCCCTGCCATGGCAGGGGGTGGAAGAAGAGCCTTGAAGTCCCTTCCAACCCCAAGCACTCTGTGATTCTATGGATGCAGCCTTTGCTAATGGAGCTGCTGCAAAGCTCTGCTGATTCTGGAGCCCTCAGGGAGCCCCAGCTCCTCCCATGACTGCAGAGCAGAGCAGGAACCAGGCAGAGCTGGTGGCAGCGCTGCTCCTGCAGTGCCTGGGTGGCATTTCTGCACATATTTACAGCTGCACTCCTAGGGAGCCTAATATCCCATCTGGAAACATCAGAGCTCAGACAGGGCTGGAAATGGCTGTGGCAATTCCAAGCAGCAGGAGGTGGATGGATGGGGCTCCATAAAAGTCATTGCAAGGATGTGACACAGGCAGTGCTCACCTCCCCTTGCTGCAGGAACAGGGAGAGGAACAACGTGGCTCCTAGACTGGCAATGGCCTGGAGGTCTGCTTTTTACCAGTCTTGTTCAGCTTTAGGAATTCCCAGTGCTGCAGGGCACTAGGAGCATCCCTGGGCTGTCTGCCTGCTGCTGGTGCCAGGGAGCAGGGAAGAGAGGGCTCCCTGAGGGCTTTGGACTGTCCTCTTGGGTTTTGGGAGGGGCACAAGAGAGGGATGGCAACACCACAACTACTTCTCACCTCCTCTCTAGGGTCACATTGCCCCCAGCCTGAGCTCCAGGGTGACTCTTGCTGCATTGATTGAGTTTTTCACATCCCTGACAAGCAGAAAGTTCCCTGTCAGCAGCTCCCCCACCATCTCCTGGAGCACTTGCATAAACATGCAGCTTTCCATCCTTGTTCTGCAGGAGTGGACACCTCTCAGCACACTGGAGGGACAGTCTCTGTTAACCCCACCTGTCCACTTCCACAGCCTGATCCTTCCCACCACGCCTGGAGCACATCTGGGAGCCACTTGTGCACAGCACAGCACAAGCCCAGCTTCTTTCCACCAAGGCAGCTGCATCTCACCATGGTTGTGATGTGCCAGCCCAGGTCTGACTTCCAGCCATCCTGCAGGGCCCAGGGTGGTTATCACACCCCATCTGCAAGGGTTTGCTGGGTGGGAAAGGGGAAAGAAAAGCCATTGTAGAATGAGAGATCCCTCCAGGTGCAGGTTTTATCATCACAGTTGTGACTGTGGTGGCTCTGTCAGAGAGCCACCTCTCTCCCTGGCACCAAGGGACACAGAAATTTTGGAATTGCCCCCCAGGGCTGCTCATGGTCATTCGCAGCTCCCAGATCAGTGGAACAGGCTCAGGCTTCCAATGTTTTAGGAGTGCCACAAGACAGGTTTGAGCTGAAAATTTCTACCACTCTTTCATGGCTTCAGTTGGTTTTGCAATCAGTTCAACCCAGAGGTCACTTATGATTAAAAAAAGGAAAGGAGATGAAGGAAGCCTTTGCTTTTCAGCCAGGTGTGTGCCAGGGAGCAGCCTGGTGTGCCTGCCTGGGAGGAAGAAGCTGTGCAAGTGTTTGTTTGGATAAGACAACCAAGAAAAGCACTGCCTAAATAGACTCCAAGTGGTCACAGATCCCTTCTGCTCCCCCAGGAATTCTGCTCTTTTTGGGGCTGTTGTGCTGTGCTTTCAGAGCAGGGCTACAGCTGCTGCCAGGCTGGGGATCAGGGCTCTGCCTCCCATCCCTTCCATGGTGCTTCAGTTTCCTCATCCTGCTGGTGCCAGCCAAGGAATTTGTGAAGATGATCATGGTATCAGTTGAGAAGTGTTCTCAGACCCTTGGAGTGAAGAATCGAGGACAAATATAATCTAAATAAAAGACTCTTAAAAAATGTGAAGCACAGAAAGAGGATATTTGCAAGCCAAGCAAAACAGGCTGTGCTATTCTCATCCCACCCCTGCCATGGCAGGGACACCTTCCACTATCCCAGGTTGCTCCAAGCCATGTCCAACCTCACCTTGGACACTTCCAGGGATGGGGCAGGGATGGTTTTCTCCCTCCCAACACCAGTTTTGTTTCCCAGGCTGGGCCAGAAGCAAAAAGGGGCACAGGGAAAGGCACAGCCCCACACTGCCATCAGTGAGCCCAGAGAGCCCTTGGAACTTGGAGGTTTTGTTGTTCCTTGATGCAAAATAAAATGAAGAAGAAAAAATTGTCAGCAAATTGGAGGGGCTCCAGCAAAAGGAGATAAAGATGATTAAGGGTTTAGAAGGATTGACCTATGAAGAAAGATTAAAGGAACTAATTATGTACAGCTCAGATAAAGGATGAGTAAAGAGGTGATTTAATAATGCCCTGCAAATACTCAGGAAGGTGTCAACAGTAAGGCAGGGGGAGGAATTATTTAGAGTCCTTCCCCAAGGAACAACACAAGTGATGCAATGAAAGGGGAAGGTGACATGGGACATCAGCACAACACAGACAAAACCAGAGATTTCTTTCAGGAGCAGCAAGTGAGTTAGGAGCACAAATCCTGTGGAAACTCTGCCCTTCAATCCCTAAATGATCAAAGAATGCATTTTCAAAGGTGTTTAGGTGCGTAAAAGGTGCAGGCAGGTGCTCTAATAGGATTTTCAAGTGCATCTAAGCAGGTTTCAACGGGAATTAGGCACTTAAATAACTTGAACAGTTCCACCAGTTGCTTACTCATATCCTTGCACAAAACCACTGGAAGCTCTGGCTGCAGGACTCAGCAGAAATCCCCCAGTAGGAGATCAGACCTGAATCCCAAGCTGCTGGAGCAGAATGAGGGTGGTGTGCAGGAGGACGTTCTGTAGGAAACCATCCTGCCTTGTCAGGGCATTGTGCATTGATCTGCGCAGTCAATTTGAAAGTCAATGAGATTTAGACTCTCAGGCCCATTAAAATAAAAATTTTAAAATGCCTTTGGCACTTCAGCACCTTGGTCAGTTGGGCAGGTCCTTGTGCAGGTTATCAGTGAACAGAGCCACGGTGACAGAGCTGTCCCAAAACAGCGTGGTCACCTTGTGGTCCCCTGGAACGTGTCACCAGCACTCCAGGGAAACATGTCCCAATTTTTTTGTGTGCTGCAATTAAGCCATCCATGTTTTCCTGGGGACAGGGGGATATTTTTCCCCTGTAAAAGTAATCACCTGGATGGAGGAGGGCTGGGAAGGCACTAAAGGAGAGGCAGGATGATGATGGAAATTGAGAGTCTAGAGAGCCCCAGCATGAAAATCCCACACGAGTTTGCAGCCAAAAACACTGCAAAAAAAAAAAACCACTGCAAAACACTATGTGAAAATATAGGGAGGGAATTTCAAGTGTGGACTTAGAAGAGAATTATTGACCTCAAAGCTTTCTTCCCAGTGCCTCATGCAGACAGTACCAAGACTTCAAGCCCAACCTGCTCTCCAAGGAGCTCAGCCAGCAACACCTGCTTGGAGGGGCTCTCTGGTGTCAGGCATGGAGACTCTCCAAGGCTACCGCTTCCCTGGCTGCTCTCCTGGACAGCAAAGTCCCAGAGAAGGTCACTGCATTCCCACAAAACCCCTCCAGATCCTGGGACACTGCACTGTCAGTGATCATGGTGAAGCCACATCTCTGCCCCAAGCCCAGAAGCACAAAATTTGTGAAGGGCTACTGCCTTCTGACTGTTCCCAAATGCACATACAAATACTTCAAAAAACAACAAAAAACCCAGAAAAAACAACAAAAAACCCCAACAACAACAACAACAAAAGATGAAAACCAAAACAGATTGCCAAATCCTGAGCTCAGCCAATCCCCAGCCAATCCCACAGCTCTTGCAGCTGCAAGTTTACATTCCAGAGGAGAATTTTTAACACAGCCATAACACAAGGAAAGGTGAGAGGAGAGAGGCTGTGACTCGATCTTATTATTGCCCTGAAGGGTTTTTCAGGGCAAATATTCCAGCGACACTTTTCATTAAACCACAAGCTTGTCAATTTAGCCTAGTGTATATATAAATATACATACATATATGTATTTTCAAGTAATTGCTTCAAAACTGGGAGGTGTTTGAAAGACTGGTTTAACCCTTTTGTAGCACTTGAGTCCACTTGAAATTATATGAGAGAGGAAAGTTAAATATGAAGATAAATGCATAAATGGCCAGAGTTGCTATGGAAATTGGAGAGGATGGAAATTGAAAGTCAATAGAGGACTAACTTACTGTTCAATTTTAAAAATAGTCTTTCTATACAGAAAGGGAACATTTCTCAAATCCCTGTTGGCCTGTATTATACAAAATGGGAAGTGGTTTTGTGGCTGGGTACATCAATTTAATGCTGCATGCTCCACCTGCAGCCTGTGTGGTCCATGGTACATCCTAAGTGGGACTTTTCCTCAGGTTAATGCCAATCTCCATTCCAGCTCCAGAGCCCTGGTGCTAAATGCCAGCATTAAAAGCACAGATATGTGGGTCAAACTCTGTGAGGTGCAATCACAAAAAATTTGTAGGGATTTCAGGTCAGTTCTGGTTTTTTTTAACATAATTCCCCATGGAAAGAAGGTTTACCAGATTGGGCTTGTTGCCTCATGGGCACTGCACAGTAGCTTTCCAAACCTGCTGGCCTGCAATCAGATTTGATGGAAGAAGCAGCATCTCTGAGGAATGAAGTCCTAACAAGCTTTCTAAAGGAGGATATTCTCAAATGAGCACTTTCTGCCATTTGCCTTCCATTTTCCATCCCACTCCCAGGGTGTGATATGAGCTCAGCCAGAGAATCCGCACAGGAGACAGCCGTGGAAAACCAGAATTCCTCTGTTCCACTGCTTCCAAAGCCTCTTGTTTTATGAAGATAAATGTTATACACTTCCCTGGTTCCATTCAGAGAGGGAGAGCAAATTATATTTGAACAGCATCAAACCCCATCCATGAGCAGCATATCAAGAGGGCAGTGGGGCTTTGCTTCCACCAGCCCACACCTCGCTCTCCCTCTCCATCCCCAGACACTTCTGAGGCTTCTTGGTACATTTATTCACCTCCAAAATGTAGGTGAATAAACCCTTTTGGCACGGACAGCCCAGAATTCACAGCTCATCATATCCCACACCCCAAGGACTTGACTCTTGCAGCCTCTTGTTCTTCTCTGCCTGTTTGCTTCCCCCACCTCTTACTCTGTGGTGCCCAGAAGCTGCAGGTAATCCCTTCCTACAGCCCTGGGATACATTCCTGCCCACAATTCCCATGCCATGGACCCCTGTGCCCCTCTTTTCAAAGCACACAAATCTCTCTCAGCAAATTTCTGACAGCTGGAGGTGTCTCACTGAGTCAGGTACAACAAACCTGAAAAAAAAAAAAAACCAAAAACCTCAACAGACCCAGAAGATGCTGAAATTCAGCCTCCCAAGGCAAGGAGCTGGCACAAGCTTCAGACTTGGCAAGAAGATTCTGCCTCTTCCTTTCTCTGACTCACATTCCCCAAGTCTAGCTCCATGCCCTTCTGCAAGGGGGGTTGAACGAATTCCACGGTACCAGCAGGATTCTCACCATCCCCATTTCCCAGCCTGTTGGAAAAAGGCCTTTAAAAATAGTTCTGTGCTGCTGGGTGGGATTTTCTTCTGCAGGTGCTGTGCAACAGAGAGCGAGATGAGATTCTAATCATAGCTGCTTGGCAGAGGGAAGGTTCAGAGTTGAGCTGTGCAGCAGCAGCCTCATTTTCACAGCAATATCACTTTATTCTCTGGGTGTCAGGGGGACACACATTGCTGTCACTTCCCTGCGCCATGTTTGTATAACAGATGCAAAGAGCAGCCACAAAACATGGTGCTGTCACTGCTCCATCGCATCCAGGCACGGAGAGCAGCCTGGTTGGTGCCTGGTGCTTCTCATCTGAGCCCCCAGAGGGTTCATCCCACAGGGAAGAGGGTCCCAGGGCTGGTGGGTGCTGTCCCCTCCAGCTGCAGGGCTGAGGGGAGAGGACTTCCCATCCAAGCAGAGAAACTGGAGCTCAAGGATGCGTTTCCCCACTGCATGCCATGATGTGGCTCTGCACTCACCACTGAGGACTGGCTCTTCCCCACCACAGCCCCAGCCTGCTCCATTAAAAATTCCTCAAGTCATAAAACCAGCAGTTTGCCCAAAGGTGAGTCAAGCCTGCCACATTTCTCTCACAGCAAGTTGGCACCACCCTGCCCAAGGTGTGGGACCTTCTTGGCTTGTTTTCTCTCTCACCAGAGCCTCCTGCTGACCCTGAGCACTCTCTGCCAGGTCCCTTCACTCCGAGCTGTCAGTCCCCAGGAGTAGAAGGTCCCTGCCAGAGTCTCTGCATCTGGATCTCTGCAGAGGAGCAGGCTGGAGGCCTCCACACACCAGGGGATTTCTGACAGGGTCTCCTGGCACAGTCCAGCAAGCACCAACCTCCTTCTGCTGAAGTTCAGGTGACTGCAGTGCACTGGGGAATTGCAGCACCACCACACCCCACACCCAGCAGTGTAGCCATGATATTTTATGAAAAATCCTATTCCCAGGATTTTTCCCCTGAGAAGCTGAGGAGCCTCAGCAGAGAAATGTCAACAATAATTATCTGCTGCTGTGGAATGTAACAGGTGCTTTCTCAATTGGTCCATGTGGATTGTTTCTACTTGATGAACAATAATGGTCCAGCTGTGTGGACTCTCTGAGCAGTCACAGGATTTTGTTATTGATTCCTTTTCTATTCCTGCTAGCCTTCTGATGGATCTTTTCTCTCTATCCTTTTCAGTATAGTTTTAGTACACGGTTTTAATATAATAGATATCATAATATAATAAACCAGCCTTCTAAAACATGGAGTCAAGATCCCTGTCTCTCCCATGTCCTCGTCCCTCGAGAGCCCCAAGGGTTCCACTGCAACACAGCAGTGTCACCCTCATATTTTCTGGAAAAATCCCTTTGCCAGGATTTCCCTCCTGGGAAGCTGAGAAGCCTCAGAGAAAAATGAAAGCAATATTGTCTCATTTGCTTCTCCTGTGTTTTGATGCTTTGGAATGTGGTTTGGAGATTGTTTATCCAACAGGTGCATGTTTGATTGGTTGCATGTGAATTGTTTTTACTTATTGGCCAATCAGGGGCCAGACTGTGTCGAACTCTGGAAGAGAGAGTCACGGGGTTTTTTTATTATCTCTTAGCCTTCTGTCTGTATCCTTTCTGTATTCCTTAGTATAGTTTAGTATAGTTTAGTATAGCATTCTTTAATATAATATAATATCATAAAACAATAAATTAGCCTTCTAAGAACATGGAGTCAGATTCATCATTTTCCTCCCTTCAATGGGGGACCCTGAAAATACCACACAGCAGCACCTTCTCCTTTCATTTTCCTCTTTATCTGGCACCATCTCCACTGAGCTGTGCCCACTGCCCTCTGCCAGCTCTCACCATCAGGGCTGCAGTTGTTCTGTGGTAGTGCTGCCTCACCCATTGATCCTTTGCTGTTTGAATCCTGGAGGCATCACCAGCTGATTTGTAGTTTTCTAAATGGAGGCCCAAGCCAAAACACCACTCCAAGTACCCTCCCTGACATGAACAAATCCTGGGGCAGCTCAAGGAGGGGTGTACCTTGTCCCAGCATTTATCTTCTCTGGATGCTTTGCCTGCTGCTCCTTCCTCTCCAGGTAGAGCTCCTTGCTAAGCCCCAGGTTTTATAAGGCCATTTGCTGCAATAATAAAGTTTGTGTTGCTTTGAGGACACGGAATCAGCCTGGGTGCACTCAACCCAACAACCTGGCATGATTGAGGAGCTTTTGGGGGTGACTGGACCCATGCCCTGAGCTGAATGGGTGGGTGCCCAACCTGGAGCATCAACCCAGCCTGCACCTGCCTTGGCATCCTGTGAAGCCCACCCAGGCTCGTGCTGCTCCCTGCAGGATCTGCAGAAGAGTCTGATGGAGCCATGGTGAGGAGTGACAGCCATCAGCTGCACTGGAGCAGCCACCTCCCCCTGGGGGGATGTTTTCTGAAACAGAGATTATTGCTACATAAGGACACCTTCATGTCACCACAGCTAGGAAACCACAGGTGACAGTCAACCCAGCGTGACCACACTACTATGACATCTCTTCACTGCACCTTTCCACATCCACAGATGTTTTATCAGCTGCCTGACAGGCCTGCACCCCCTGTCTCAGAGCTGTGCTGTCCTTACCAGCAGCATAGCTATTAAGCCCCCTTTGCAGCCCCATATGCATTCACTTCATGCCTTTAATCCTGACAGCCCAAGTAAATTCCTCCTGAAAAGAAAACCCTTGTTCCCCCTCCCTGAGCTGCTGCTTTTTGCTAAATGTCATTAAAAGCAGAACCCACGGTAACATCAGTCCTTGCTGAAGGTTGAAACCACCTTGACTGTAATCTTGGCTTGGCACTGGATGGAAAAAAAAAANAGGGCTGCAGTTGTTCTGTGGTAGTGCTGCCTCACCCATTGATCCTTTGCTGTTTGAATCCTGGAGGCATCACCAGCTGATTTGTAGTTTTCTAAATGGAGGCCCAAGCCAAAACACCACTCCAAGTACCCTCCCTGACATGAACAAATCCTGGGGCAGCTCAAGGAGGGGTGTACCTTGTCCCAGCATTTATCTTCTCTGGATGCTTTGCCTGCTGCTCCTTCCTCTCCAGGTAGAGCTCCTTGCTAAGCCCCAGGTTTTATAAGGCCATTTGCTGCAATAATAAAGTTTGTGTTGCTTTGAGGACACGGAATCAGCCTGGGTGCACTCAACCCAACAACCTGGCATGATTGAGGAGCTTTTGGGGGTGACTGGACCCATGCCCTGAGCTGAATGGGTGGGTGCCCAACCTGGAGCATCAACCCAGCCTGCACCTGCCTTGGCATCCTGTGAAGCCCACCCAGGCTCGTGCTGCTCCCTGCAGGATCTGCAGAAGAGTCTGATGGAGCCATGGTGAGGAGTGACAGCCATCAGCTGCACTGGAGCAGCCACCTCCCCCTGGGGGGATGTTTTCTGAAACAGAGATTATTGCTACATAAGGACACCTTCATGTCACCACAGCTAGGAAACCACAGGTGACAGTCAACCCAGCGTGACCACACTACTATGACATCTCTTCACTGCACCTTTCCACATCCACAGATGTTTTATCAGCTGCCTGACAGGCCTGCACCCCCTGTCTCAGAGCTGTGCTGTCCTTACCAGCAGCATAGCTATTAAGCCCCCTTTGCAGCCCCATATGCATTCACTTCATGCCTTTAATCCTGACAGCCCAAGTAAATTCCTCCTGAAAAGAAAACCCTTGTTCCCCCTCCCTGAGCTGCTGCTTTTTGCTAAATGTCATTAAAAGCAGAACCCACGGTAACATCAGTCCTTGCTGAAGGTTGAAACCACCTTGACTGTAATCTTGGCTTGGCACTGGATGGAAAAAAAAAAGAAAAAAAAAAAAAAAAGCAGATACTTCTTCCACTTCTCTGTCAGCTCCACTTTGCATCAAAATCTCCTTTGTATGTCACAGAGCTATTAAAGTTGTGGATTGTGGCTGGGCTCTGTGTGTGTGGACGTGTGTGTGTCTGTGCCTGTGTCTCAGAAACTGGGTCACCCGGAGAGCGCTCCATGAAAACGCTGCCCTGACAAATCCAGGCTGGCAAGACTCAAAGATACCTCTTATAATGTTTTTCTGCCTCCCATCATGCTTTGAAATGAGCAAATAATACTACTTTCTGCTGTATTTTTGTATCTTTTATTCAGGAGCTTCCTGAGGTAAATAACCTCAGGCAGGCAAATCCAAGGGGATGCTCCTATCTCTCTTGCTGTCTGCTCACTCTGAAATCATGATATAGTTTGCTTTCATGATGCTCTTTACAAAACATTCCTTTTTTTTTCTTTTCCAGGAGAAATGGCTATCAAGGAGGGCAAGAAACTTCACACATTTGGCTCAGTCCCAGTATTTTGTCATCCTTCTCTCCCTGTCACTGCGTCAGAGGTGACAGGAGGGCACCTCCAGAGCCCACAGCACCTCCCCATCACCCAGGAGACCCCTGTGGCCATCACCCCAGCCAGAGCAGAGGGTGGCTTCTCACCAGGGCCCTTTTGGCAGGCAGACATCCTGTAATTCCCATCAGGGCTCTGAACAGCACAGCCCAGGCAGGTTCTGCCTGAGGGGTGAATCCTGTCACCCACCCACCCTCACTGTGTCACTGAGCACTGGGGAACAGCAGAGCAGAGAGTGGGCCTGGGTGCTCAGCACCCAGCAAAATCCAGGCTGCTGGAGGGGGCAAGAGGTGTGGAACTGAAAGTTGCTGACTCCACGCAGGACAGAAGGATGTGGGCCACAATCTCAGGAGGAGCTGAGAGGGGGAAGCCTGTGGGTTTTCTTATTAACAGCTTATTTTAATATTTACAGTATGAGAGAAGAGATGGCAGGAAGAAATATCTGGGCAGGGAAGGCTTTTCTGCTAAGCAGAATTGCAAAGAGGGTCTTGGGGGCCAAATACTGCTCTTTTTTTTTTTGTGGTACTGTCAGTGCACTTATTTCCCCTAAAGAAAGCAAAACTTATGTGACCACAAATAGAACCAGTGAGAGGAAAGGGGATGGAAGGCTCTGGCTTCAGACAGGCTGGCCTGGGGGAGAGCTTGAGAGGAGGATTTCAAAATCCCAGGCTGAGGGGAATGGAGTTGAGGAACAGAAAGTGCCTTTTCATGGGCTCTGATCTGGACTGTCTGTCTGCTAGTGCTCCACTCTGGTAAATCACAGTGTCAGGTTGTGAACCCCATTTTACCAACAGGAAAGCAAAGCAGGGCAGAGATAACAGACAGCATTCATCATCCGAGGGGGCTTGGCAGCATCCAGAGCCAGGCAGGGGTGGTAGAGAGCCCTTCCCAGCAGACTGCTCTGCTTGGAAAAGAAAACAGAGGGATTGCAGTGTGGGAGCAGGGGAGGGGCACGGGCTCCCACCACATCCATGGTGAGACATGGAAAGCAGAGGGAATTCCAGAGGGGCAGCTGAACCACCCAGAGCATCCCATGGGGTTGGTTTGGGTCGCTAAGAAGTAGAAGTGCTGATCCAGGAGCCCGTGGTGGATGGGTGGGTGTGCTCAGCTGGACCAGCAGGCTGTAGGGAGCGGGGACACGAGATGTCACTCCCACCAAGCCCGCTCCGTGTCCTCTGGTTAATGTATTCAGCGGTGAGTTTAGGGGATCTCAGCAGAATGAATTGTCAGAGCGTTGGAAGCAAGAGATGGCAGGGGAATTACTGCTAATCCTTTCTTGTGGGACACAACACTCCAAAGGATTTAAAGGCTATTCAAAAATGTAGAAAAAGAAGCGACAAGGACACCCCTTCCTCTTTCTTACGTTTTAGGCTGGTCACTTGCTGCTGGCTGGGAAAGACAGAAAAGAGAAACTTCCAGGAGAGAGAAGGGATGCGAGGGAGAGAAGAAAAGATGAAGAATGAAGATTAGATCTGGAGAAAAGCCGATCTTACCCTCTCAGGGAGTGTAGGCTGCAATTAAATCTCTTTTGCCTAACAATACCCTATTGTTATTTGCGCAGTAGTACTCAAGATGCGGCGATAAGGGATGAGGGAGCTGCAGGCGGGGGAAGCTGCAGTTGTTATCCTTGAAAATCCTCTGGCTGGAGGGCCCTGGGCCCCAGTCCTACGGAGTGACACTTTACCTCAGCTGAGGATCTCCTCATCACCAAGAATAAATGTATTTTGAACAGCTCTGGTGGAAGGATTTTGGAAGTGTGGGGTTTGAATATCCTCTCCCCGCTGTTTGATTTGTAGACATGGTCAAGGGTTTGGTCACACAAAAGGTTTGTGACCAAAGGTCACTCCCTCTGTATTTTGGATAGGCTGGCAGGCACCAAGGCAGGTCTGGGCTGGGCTTCTTGTGCCCTCCAGAGATGCTGAGGTTCTTTTATCCCAGTCACCTGTCCTTGCTGGACTCCAAGGACTCCATCCTGTCCCCTTCAAAACATGGCTGGTACCCATGCAATGCTCATTTCCATCCCTTTGATAATCATTATGCAAAAAAGTAGCACACACAGGCTCACCACCAACCTTCTACATGTAGGTGCTTTGGTTAGTGCTGGAAACCCCGGGACCAAGCCACCTCCAGCCCCTGGGATCCATCCAGCCAAACTGTGGCCTCTTTCCCACCCCCAGATCCTGCACTAACACCTTCCCTATTCTTTTTTTTTTTTTTTTTCTCCTTTTTCTTGCTTTTCAGGTGTTTCAGCAGAGCTGCCCTCAGTTGTGCAATATTTCTCTGTGTGTTCAGAGCAGCTCAGTGAGGTCCAGCCTGGTGCATCATCGACTGTGCCCTCTGGGTGACCTTGAGGCTGAGGAAGGTGAGAGCCCCTGGCAGATGGGTCCTCTCTGCAAATCCTGCTTTGCTGTCATTTGTCCCAGTTCCCAGCCTGAGCTGAGGATGGCAAGGAACAACTTATTAAGGAATTGCTTCTTTCCTCCCCTGTTCAGCTGCTCTCAGGCAGGTCCTATCGATCCAGTGCACCTACTCAAGATGTTTTGNGTGTGTGGAAAACATTTTTATGTTTTGGTGTTTTGGTGTTGTTTTGGGAGGCTAGTCAGATTGCGTAAATAGAAACAAATTTTAAAATGTAAAGGTACTCTGAAAGACAATAGTGTAAGCCTAAGCAGACATCTTTTAAAATGACATTATGGAGCAATTTAACTTTTATTAGAAATCCCTTTTTCAACCCATCCAAACTATTTTTGTAAATCACTGTTTCCATTAAAAATATCTGCTCCAAAATTACATGCAACAGTAAACCAGAAACTCTGCTGTGACAATTCCCATTCCATACATTCACCATGCTACCTCATTAAATTGCAGAAACCACATACAAAATAGCATTTCCCAAAGGACAAACGCTCTCCCTGAGAAGTTTCAGCCTGTTCCTGTCAAGTACCAGTCAGCCCAGGGAAAGCAGCTGCTTTTCCTCGTTCTGCTGGGTTTTCAGTGACACTGGAAATCTGTGCTCCTGCTTAGGGGGGCCAGGGGAGCATTCCTGCAGTGCTGCTGCTGCAGCCAGCCAGATCCAGGTGGGAAGGGCTGCACATGGCTCTGGTTCCCAGCTTTTCCAGCTGCTGCAGTGTGGGGAGCACTATGGGGATTTTTGAAGGAGTTTTGAATGAGTTAGAGACAGGACCTCTGCATTGTTTTTGATGATGTGGTTTATTGTTCTTATCTTCTACATGAGCAGGAAGGGTGAACTCAGCTCACATCTTCACTGCATGGTTCAGAAGGTCACAAGACCCCTAGTTACAAAACCTTTTAAGGATTTATTGACCAATAAAACACTGCCAAGAAGGATATTTATGTTTTTGACCCAGTCCTTAGATATTTCATCTCATGGACTCATGCTACAGTGTAAGCTTTCTTAGCCAATCATGTTGTGACACACAAACCTACAGTACTGCATTCTAAACTCCTTGTTTACCTTTGTAACTTCATTTTTTCTGTATCTTAAACTCTAAAACTCTAAACTTTCCTTTACTTAGCTTAACATGTCTCTGCTTTAAACTATAAATCCACTTTCCTGCTTCTAGCACCTCAGTTTGGAAGTCTTTTCCAAGGTCTCAGATCAAATCCTGGGTTTAATTCTAAGCTTTGGCTTACAGGCCCAAAGTTCTGAGAATTCCCTGCATTTTGGATTCCAACAGAGCACCAAGGCAATCACACTAATGAGGGCACGCTCTGCTCAGAGCCCTCGCTGCAAAGCACAGCTTGGTGACAGGGCCAGCACACCAGGATGTCCTGCCCCTGGGACAGCACCCTCCACAAGGCAAGGGAGTCCAGAGCTGCAGCTGTCCTNACCTACTCAAGATGTTGTGCAAAAGGCACTTAGTGAAATTCATTCCAGGGGTTCCTCAGTGGTTCTTGCTGCCTGAACTGCACGTGGGGCACAGGCAGGTGAAGGTTTGACTCTCAGAGGGTCACGGGAAGAGCTGTCATAGAAGAGGAATTTCCATTTTGCCAAACATACTTTTCAGCATGTTACCAAAAAAAAAAAANTCTGCATTGTTTTTGATGATGTGGTTTATTGTTCTTATCTTCTACATGAGCAGGAAGGGTGAACTCAGCTCACATCTTCACTGCATGGTTCAGAAGGTCACAAGACCCCTAGTTACAAAACCTTTTAAGGATTTATTGACCAATAAAACACTGCCAAGAAGGATATTTATGTTTTTGACCCAGTCCTTAGATATTTCATCTCATGGACTCATGCTACAGTGTAAGCTTTCTTAGCCAATCATGTTGTGACACACAAACCTACAGTACTGCATTCTAAACTCCTTGTTTACCTTTGTAACTTCATTTTTTCTGTATCTTAAACTCTAAAACTCTGAACTTTCCTTTACTTAGCTTAACATGTCTCTGCTTTAAACTATAAATCCACTTTCCTGCTTCTAGCACCTCAGTTTGGAAGTCTTTTCCAAGGTCTCAGATCAAATCCTGGGTTTAATTCTAAGCTTTGGCTTACAGGCCCAAAGTTCTGAGAATTCCCTGCATTTTGGATTCCAACAGAGCACCAAGGCAATCACACTAATGAGGGCACGCTCTGCTCAGAGCCCTCGCTGCAAAGCACAGCTTGGTGACAGGGCCAGCACACCAGGATGTCCTGCCCCTGGGACAGCACTCTCCACAAGGCAAGGGAGTCCAGAGCTGCAGCTGTCCTGGCATTTTGCACGGGTTAAATGAAACTCAGAGTGAAATCAGGGCGTGCCCCCACTGCAAATGGAGTAGCTTGGATGCAACAGCCCTTTGGAGCTGTGTCTCCATCTGTTTATACGGCCTGGGCAAAAGAGGTGCTTTAATAACTGGAATATTTTCAGATATTTACATGAGAGATGAATGCAGACCTGCATGGGTGTTTGCTTGGCTGCTCATTTTTTCACTCAGTGAGTAAATCCTATCGAAGCCACTTGCTGCAGAGTGGGCAGTCTCAAACAGTGCATGCCAGCAGCTTTGGAAATGTGAGAAGGTTGAGTTTTCCTTTGGACATTTGCTTCCTACAATAAGGCAAATGAATATTTGTGAATCTTTCTGTGGGAACCACAATATTCCCCTGTTTATAGTATTGGGGAAAGCTGTTTTGAGTCTTCCAAAAAAAGATCTACTGTTTTTCTGCTGGGTAAATGGTGAAAATACAATCCTTCACACAGCCTTGTCCATCTTGGACTCATAAACCTCAGCACTGCCTGGGCAGGTTACAGAATTACAGAGTGGGTCAGGCTGGAAGGGACCACAGAGGGGCAGATGAAGTTATGATGGGTTTTGTGGCTTTTTCTTGGACAATAAGGAAGCCAGGGGCAACTCAGGTATTGATGTCTGCTGTGGAGACTCTGAATAGGAAGAGAAAAACAAGTGACCAGTTTCTTTTAAAATTGTACTGGTGGGAGCTTTGTCTCAGCATCACTCCAGCTCTCCTAAAATTGCTTTGATAGTCAAAAAAACCACTAACTTTTTAAACAATACTGTCCTAAATCCCTTTTATAAATGCCCAGAACCACTCGCACACCTTCTGAAAGTCATTGTTATAATTACAATCAAGGATCATAGGACTCTGTGCTTTGTGCCAGAAATACACATCCACTGAATTGTTTGCAGAGGAGCCACAGAGAGAAAGAGTGAAGGAGAAATGTGGCTTCAGTGCTGCTCAATTCAGGAGCAGGAACTCCCACTCCATTTAAGTTTTCCTCTTTTGTTTCCCAATTTAACTTGGAGCTGCTGAAATTCAAGCTAATCTTTGTTTTGTCCATTGTGCTCTCCTTTGGCCTCAGTGCAGTGAACCTCGAGGTTCACTGTCCCCCACCATCCCCAGCAGCCTCCTGGAGGAGGAGGAGGAAGGTCGGGTGGAAGGGTGAGGAGGAAGGTCTGCAGAACCCATGAATGCCAGCAGAGGTGAGGAGAACTTCAATTTGGGAATTGCTGGAATAGTATTTAGCAGATGCAGAACAAACTCTCTGGGCAAAGGAACACAACATCAAGCCTAGTTTTATTAAATCTTCATCTCCTGTGTCACAAAAGAAGCTTAGGGAGGGCTGGGGTGGGGTTTGGGTAGTGTTGTCTGACACAGCACATAGGGAGGGAGCTGTGATTCAACTTTTGCCAGCACAAGGCCTGGAACTGGCTCTCCCTCTCTGTCCAACAGTGTCTGACGTTGATCCCTGACCCTGCTCCCATGGAAATGTCCCTGTCTGGTGCTTAGAGAAGTGAGCAGATAAATATCAGATCTGATTCACCACTCAGTTGCTTCTGTTTTACCTCTGCAGAACATCACTGATCATAGAAGGATTTACAAGATTAACACCAGAGTAATTCAGTGATGAATCCCAACCAAAGCCTTTGGTAAAAAGAGAGCAATACTCCTGCCCCATGCCATATCCCACACATCACTGGTGTGCTCTGTGGTAGGATTCCATGGCATTCAGACTTTCCTTCCCTTGATTCAGGACAGTGCTGGGGTACACTTAGTTCAGCTAACCCAGACTTTTCCCCTCTCTCTTCTCCCTGCAAAATGCCAGGCACGTTCTCAGTGAAACAAAAGCAAAACTCCCCCAGCCAGTCCTGTTCCAGGTGACAGATGGCCCCTGGGGAAACAGACAGGCAGATCTGAACCCCATTTCAAACCCTGAAGGCTCTTGCAGCACCTTCCAACAGTGAATTAAGGCTGGTCCAGAGAGTAAAAAGGTTTATCTAGAACTGGCTGCCTGTAAACATCAAAACACCTTGTTCAGGCTCAATTTTGTCTGTTTAGGGCAGTCCCAGAGAATATCCACAAACACTGGATGACGAGAAGCAGTGGGAGCAAAGAAATATTTCAGTTTAGAGGTGTTACACATTTCTTGTCCCCCAAGAAAACTCTAAAATGCCCTTTCAAATGCTATATAATCTGGAAATAAGTAAGATTTTCAGGTAATCGTTTCAATATTTGGTCTTGGTCTAAAGAAAACTGAAAGAAACATGTTGGACAAATTTCCCAACCACAGAAGCCTCCCTCTCTGATGACAAAACTACTCAGATTCCCTGAACAGCTGCCAGCTGGGCTGTAGGATGCCCCATTGCTCCCTGGAGGGTTTGTGCCCTGAGTCATGGTGCCCACGGAGGCAGGCACAAGACTTTCGGAATCCAAACCTCGTTTCTGTTTCAGAAAGTTTTTAGAGCTGAAAATCCTGTGTCTTTACTCTGCCTTTGAGATTCTGGGATCCACTCAAAGCAACAGACTCTGAAGTTCCTCTGGGTAAATGGTCTCAGGACCCAAATCCAGTTTCAGAAGCAGCCAGATGACAGTAAGAGCACTGGTCTGTTCCTACACCCACCAAACCTGAGGTATTGCTGGGCTACCTGTGGGTGAGAGCCAAACACGGAGCTCAGGCAGCTCTTCTGGCCCTTGTCACTCCTTGACTTGCAAATTTCCTTGAGAGAAGGTGACCAGCAAGGCAGGAATTTCTGTAGTGATGTGGCAGTGCCTCCATCCACTCCCTCTGACTCTGGACAGCAACAGAAGAACCAGCTTCTGAGCACCATCCATCAGGCCAGGGTGGCAGACAGGGCAGGAAGAACTTCTTTCTCTTCACATGAGTTTTGCCTCCTCATGATTCCAATTTTTGCCCTCCAGCAGCACTCCTGTCAGCTGCCTCCAGAATATGTGCTTGCTTATTTCCTTGTTTTTCCACTCCAGGTAGGTGTTCCTCCTCAGGTACCGAGACAGCCCCAGCCTCTGCCTCAGCAGGGCCTTATTCACATCTTCCAGCACAATCATGATGATCCCAACCTTCCCCTCCACCAGCTGCCAGGACTGGGCAATGTCAAACTCAAAGCTGCACCACTTGCTCTCCAGGAAGTCAGAGGAGATGACTGCGATGACATTCCTGCTACTGAGAAAACCCTCCTGGATGATGTTGGTGACAATGGGTACCCCTGGCAGGAAGTCCCTGTAGTACAGACACAGGTGGAAAGGAGGTCTTCCTCCTTCCAAGGGTTCCACCAGCTCCTTTGTCACCCATTCCTGGTCTTTGCTGGAGTGGATGACAAAGGCATCGTAGATGTCACCTCTTTCTGCGTAGTGTTTGCACCCACTGAGCAGCACCACTGAGTAGTAGAGCTGGAAGTAGTACTTGTAAACCAGGAAGAGGAGCACCGCTATACAGAGCAGCACAACCACTGAGGAAGAAATTTTGCCTACATGGACATGGCAGGAGGACAGATCAAAGCTTGGCAGGCTCACGTTGGCCATGTACGAGGGAGTGTGGCACAGCATCAGCTCCTTGTTCTGCAGCAGCTCCTGCTTCTCCTTGATCCATTTCAGAAAGTCCAGGTACACACAGGAGCAATCAAACAGGTTTTGAGAGATATCCAACAGGACCAGGCTGTCAGGCAGGATTTCCCTGGCTGAGTCTGACAGAACAGGCAGCTGGTTTCTGCTGAAATCCAGGATTCTGAGGGCTTGGAGTGGCTGGTAGACTCCAGGATCAAAAGTCAGGAGCTTATTGTTGCTGATGTTGAGCTCTTTTAGCTCAGAGAGGGTATCAAAACTACTTTGATCCACATGTTCTAATTTGCAGCTTGAAATATCCAAGGTGTGGAGGTGACTTAGGTTTTTGAAATTGTTTGCCAGCTTATTGTCTGCAAAGGAGTTTCCTGCCATCTTGAGCACTTGCAAGGAGTTCAAGCCACAAAATGTACACTGGGATTTAACTTCGATTTTGGTGTGGGAAATATCAAGGTAAATCAGTCTCTGAAGGAACAGAAAGACAGGGTAGGAGCCAGGACCAAATAAGGTTGTGTGCTGAAGGTCCAAATATAACAAATTCTTCGTATTAATGAAATCTCCAGTCAATCTGATATTAGAATTGAAGCTTAAGTTCAAGTGTTTCAAATTTGTACCATTTTGAAACTGATGGGAACAGCAGCTGCTGAAGGTGAGTCTATTCTCACTCAAATCTATGACCTCCAGGTTACTGAGACCCTGAAATCTCTGCTCAAAGATTTTGAGACTTCTGTTCTTGGTAATACGAAGCACTCTCAGCTCCTTGAAAAGTGACAGCTTCTGGGCAGGCACATCCTCAAAACCACATTTCTTGCATTCCAGCTGCTTCACTTTAGACCACATAGGAACCTGTGAGATCTCCTTAAGTCCGAGGTCCACCAAGCGAATAGTGGAGACGTTGCCTACGCAGTCGAAGAGAGTGTCTGTGTCATCCTTAAAGCCCCTGAGGCAGATTAGGACAAACTCTTCCATCTGCACCTGGCACAGTCCATTCAAGAGCCCCCTCTCAAAGTCCTGCTGTCTCTCATGGTCACTGAACCCCCCAACTATGAGTCTGCTGACCTGCAAACCAGCCAGGCCTTGCAGAGAGGTTTGCATCATGGAGCTCTCAAAAGCAGACCTGAGAGCCAGCTCAGCCAGGTGAATCCCTGCAAAGGCCCCCGGCTCTATGGACTTTATATTGTTCAAGGAAAGCACCAGAGTGAGGTTGAGCCTGTTCCCTTCCCTCAGGGCATCAAGGTCTCCTCTGGAGATAGATGTGATCTTGTTAGAGAAGAAGCTCAGGCGCCTGAGGGAGGTCATGTTGACGAAATACTTAGGAAGCTTCAATGAAGTAATGCTGTTGTGGCCTAAATTCAGCTCCTGCAGAGTATGCAAGTGGCCAATAGGCAGCTCAGACAGAGAGGTCCTGTTGGTTTCCACCAGAACAAGTTTTTTCAGAGATGTTAAACCATAGAAAGCTGCTTTCCCCAGGTGCTGGAGGGAATTGGCAGTTAAAACCAAGGTGGAAAGTCTATGGAGATCCATAAAAGAGTTATCTTCTATTGTATGGATGTGGCACCTGTTGGGCATGAAAAAAAAATATAAATGCATGAAACACAGTCCCTTCCTTGTTCACTGAGTGCTGCTGTGACACCCTCGGGCTCAGCCTCACACTGGGGGCTGGTTTGGCTTTGCTGTGCTGGGCAGAGGCAGCATCCCTGGAAGTGCAAAGGGAACACTCCTCCAGCAGGAGACCTCCTCTGACCTCCTCCTCTCCTCCCTCTCTAATATTAAATTGAAAGCAAGAGACCTGGAGACCTGGTGAAGATCAAAAATTTGTGCAGGCAGCAGGAAAGAAGAATCCTAGCCATCACTTTAGGCCAAAGTGACATTGTGATGACCATCACTGGTGGAAGAACCAACCAGAGCCAGCATTCCCTCACACCTTGCATCCCCCCAGCCCTCTGACTGCCACCTCAGCCACATCTGGGCAGCTCCACGGGCACCAGAGCAGTGCAGCTGTGGCAGAGCTCACAGCTCTGTCAGCTGTTGATACCTGGTGATGGCTCAGAAGGAGCAGACCCCAGGCTGTGCTGGCTGTGAAGGAGAAAAGGAACAGGGGAAAATGAGCGTGGCCCCCTAAGGTTTGTTTGATGTGGGAAGATCCAGAATTTGAGACCCAAATCCATTCTGCAGTGAATCCCAGCAGAATTGGTTTAATAATCCAGGCAGTGCCTCACAGCACATGTGCTCTGCCACTCAGCCACTTTGGAGCTGGAGCTGTGACGGGGCTGAGTGACATTTCTCAGTGAAACAATTTACCCAGAGAAATTGTTGTCTGAAGTCAATGGAAATTGTACATCAATTCAAATTTGCTAATAGGCCTCCCCCATCTCCTCCCCCAGATATGTGAGGAGAAGGCAAAAGAGAATATGTTGATATTTTAAAACAGCCTTTTAGAAAATGAATGTACCTTCATGTTATTTTTTTTTAAACTGTGATTAGAAAAACAGCTCACCCAAGATGTTCCACTTCAGAGTTTTTGTAACAGTGAAAAGTCTGACATTTTTCTTGTTCACAGACAAGTGAAACATCTTCCTCCTCCTTTTCACATTCCAACCTACAAGATCAGACTGACAGGCCCAGCTCTGAGTGGAGGGTGTGCACTCAGTGACTGGACTAAAAGCTGCACATCACTTCACCACAGGGATGTGCAAAATGACAGACACAGTGACAAAGTCACAAGTAAAAAAAATAAACAGACAAGACCAATAGACCCCAAAATTAGGCACCATTGTAACCCAGCTGGTGAAGAAAAATTTACCAGTATCCACATATTAGGCCCCATTACCTTGAAAGATCCAGAAACTGCAGCTCAGGAACTGATGCAAAATAATTTGACCCCAGTGATTTCAGATTACTGAAACTGAGGTCCAGGTTCTGGGTGGTGTTTGGGACTCCATCAGGAACTCCAGAGATGTTCAGTCCAGTGCATCTGAAAGTTGTGTTAGGGGTGATCTGTAACAGAGGCAGATCCCATCATGGTCAACATCTGCTCTTTATGAAGTGCCAGAAAATGTCACTGTTAGGAAAGCAGGAGCAGAATGACCCCCCTTACAGTTCATTTCTAAAGGAGCTGCCCTGAGTTTTAGGAAATAATCTTACATACCCTAAGCATTTTCTCACTGCTATTAGAACCAGTCCTACTCCCCAGGAAGAGCTGCACTTCTTGCTGATTGAAGCTGGGACAAAACTGCAGGACAGCATTCCTTGAGGTTACAGATGAACCAGCAGCAACCTTTGAGAGCCAGCAGGACAAACACTCATGGATGCACTGTGTGTCCAGGAACAGCTCTCAGCTCTCTTCCCCTGCACATAAGCAGGCAGCTTGAACCAAAATTATTCTGCAAGTAAATAATTGTCAGCAAAACATTGCAAAAGGCAGTTGGTCTATGGCAGGTACTTGGTGAAATCACCCTACTGCACAAACCAGGCAAAAATCTGTGTTTTGTAGAAATTAGACAAAGTTTGGATCCCTTCCAAGGGAAATATAATCTATTACAATAACTGCACTGCAGCACCTTCAGAGGTACAGAAAGCCAACGAGAAGAAAAAGTTCTTGCTGCTGGTTCTGGTTCTCAGATATTTTTGAGACTAGAATTTACTTCAAATACTTCAATCACCTTGATAACAACCTTGGGGAAAAAAGCTAGGCTTTCCTAAGAGGCTTGAGGCACAAATCTCCCAAGCAAAGGGAGAGAAACAGAAGGATTTTGTGCTCACTCGGAGCTCACGTACCTCCAAACAGGGATCCAGGAGGCAGCCTGCCAGTGGGGACGGGACAAATGCCAGCTGCAGCAGCACCAGGAGTGTCCCCACAGGAAGGACACCTCTCCTGGGCATCTTCAGGAGGCCAGGAGTGCAGGAGAAAGGAGCATGGAGAGAGAAACCCAGAGACAGAAACCTCCTGCAGTGCCAGGAGTTGTGTTTCACCACTCCTGCTTCTCACTGCACATCTCTGGGTGTTGCAGAGAACGAGAAGGGAAGTGAAACTTGGTCACTGCCTTGTTTCTACACACCCTCTGGGTGAACTGCTCTTCTTGAAATTGTTAAAAAAAAAAAAAAAAAGCCAACAAGAAAAAAGAAGTAATGACAGATATAATTTGTGCTAGAAATTAAAGAGGAATATGGGTTTCATCAGCATCACTTGACTTGATTGCCTCTGATTAGCTCAGGTCAAATTGGCAAAAAAAAAAAAAAACCCAACCAACAGAATATTTTGTGCAATTCTGAGCCCAGTTTCATCTCCACATCACATAATTCAAATGCACTGGTTAGAGAGGGTGACTCTCTGCCTCTGCACTCCTGCCATGCTCCCAGCTTCACCCTGCCAAGTACTGGAGAAGAGCTCATCTGTGGCAGAGGTTTTCTTAAGCCAGGTAAACACAGGTTTATCTCTGGCCGAGCTCCTGTGAACAAACATCCAGGTTTTATCCATCTGGTTGGACCTTTATTGCAATTATTGCAGGAGTATGGCCAGGCACAAGGAGATTCACAGAGTGATCAGAGCTGTGGTCACAGAAACTCTATCCCTCCCCACCCTTCCTGTGGGAGAAGTTGCTGGGGCAGCAAAAAGGAGAGGCACAAACACCCTGAGCTGGGCTTAGAGCTGCTCCCTGCCCTGGTCATGCCTGAATCTCTGTTTGATGCCTGGCTACAGGATATCTCAATGCTGAATTCCCAATGCAGACTATTGTTTCAGGGAAAAAAAAAGCTTTGTAAAACCTCACTGTGGGCAATATTAATTTAAGTCAGCTGTGAGCCTTCTAATAAAGCTCCCTGCCTTCATTTAGTCTGATAAATGGTCGTGCATTCATGTATCTCCTCCTGTCTTCCTGGAGATAACTAAGAAATGTTACTGGGGATCCAGCCACAGGGTTGCTGGGCATTATCAACACCACATAGACAGAGAAGTGGTAAAAATTTGAGACAAGGGTGGAATATTGGTCTAGAAGAAGATGGAATAAAGTGTGATAACTCATGAAAGTCTGTGAAAATTGATATTAAATATAAGACGCGATATCAGCCCAGCAAGCAATCCACTTATAAAGGAAAGTTTAACATATTTCAGAGGTGGGGGTTAAACTTTTTTGACAGGTTAGTAGAGAGCCTAGGAGAGATGGGCAAATCCTAAAATAACTGATGATCTCTGCAATAAAAAACACATGGCAGCACAATGGGAGCTAAAACTGACACCCTGATGTGCAGCCAGATAGTGCCCATTAAGCCAGCAGACAAAAAGTTTGTTGAAATTGGGCAAGTTCTACAAAATCCCTGCTCTGAAAAGCCTCTGGTGATTGCAGGTATTTCCTTTTATAGATGGAATCAAAAGTGAATGGAAACAATTGCTGACTGCTTCTGTGCCTGGATTAAGGAAATTGGCAGAGCATCGTGTGTCTGCAGAGAGAACAAATGAGTGCATCCCTTAGTATTCAATATGCAGAATGAGGCAATCCACATTTAATTTTTATCTAAAGCTGAGATGAGCCTGAAGTATGCTCTAGAAATTACCATTTCAATGGAGACTTACTGAAGATGCTGAAGAGTTTGGGAGCATCACAAAATCCCTCCCACAGCCACGCTCAGAGGTCAAGTGGGAAGTGCAGCTTGAAGGGCGTTCAAAGGAGGCTCTGCTGCTGTCACAAGGGACAGTTTCACAACACACATCGTCATTTGTTCAGGGACAAGTCCTACAGACACTGCAAGGGCTGGGGCACTAGCAGAAAACATGCAAGTTAGCAGATCAAACCCAGCCACCAGTTTAGAAAGTCAGTGCTGGTTAAGTTCATGTTGCTCAGCTGGCACACAACAACGTGGATAAAGCCATAATGTCTGTGTGATTGCTCACAAACACCAAAAGAATGATTTGGAATCCCTTAAAGCAACAAGAATAGCATCTAAAATCAAACATGATTCACTACTTTGGCAATTTACTGGTGGGATCATTAAAGATCTCTCAGCAAGGAGGTGTTACAGAGAATCTGTGTTTCCAAAAACACATGCCTGAGTCATCTTTGTGTTCCTGAACATTATTATAATATAAGTAACACAATGCAGACAGTGCATATGCAGCTTCTGTGATTGCAAACAAAGTATTACAGAGCATAAGACAGCCACAATGTAGCTGGACTGATAAAACATCTTATACTTGCTTATTTTAAAAGAAAATTATTTGTGAACTCCAGCCAAAAAGCAAAGTTAGCTAAACTCTTGGACAAGACAAGTGGTGAGAGCCATAAAAACAGGATTGTCTGTCCCTAGGGTGCTTTCAAGGTCACAGTTACCCAGTACCACACGTAGGTGAACAGCTCTCACCCTGGAGAGAGGCTCTGTTTGCTTCAGGAGTCATCTCAAGCAGTTCCCCAAGTCTGTCTGCAAACAGAGGCTGAGGAACATGACACAAATTATTTCAAGATTAAACAAAACCAGGTCTTATTTTATATGAAAGAACCATCTCTTACAATTATTTGGTTATGAGCTATGGATCAGAGGGAAGAGATTGATGGCTCAGAGTGGGGAGCATTCCTGAAGTGCTGGCACTCTCACAGCACAGGACTTGTGGAGCTTGGGGAGCACCACAGGAGGTTCTAAAAGTCCTTGAGAAGCTCAGGATGCACCAGGTGAGCCAGCATTGCTATCAGGTGGGCTGGCCACATGTTCCTAACTATCACAGGGTCAGCCTTGCAGTCACCTGTGGTGAATTAGGCTGAAATCAGCCACTTTGCAGGAGGGATCCAGGCTCAGGGGGTGCAGGCAGTTACCAAACCTTGGGCTTCACCTGACAGTCCTTAAACTCAGCAAGTCAGTCACCTGTGCAGGTCTGAAAGGCTGTCTGAGTGGAAAGGAAGAGTGGCAGGAAACGTGGCACAAATTTAACAGCAAGTTGAATTTTCCCAGCCATTCTGCTGGGAAAAACAATTTATATAAATTACAATGAAAAATGACAGAACGAAAAATCTGAAAACATCTTTAAGATCTTTTTGCTGCACATTCCACAAATACATTGCTTCCTGAACCTGGGGAGTCACTGCCTTGCACAGTAACCCCTGCCTGACCTGGCAGGCACAGGGCAGAGGCAGTGCTGGAGCACACAGAGCCTGCACCAAGGCTGGGGAGGGAGCTGAGACACTGATTTCATCAGAACAGCTCCTAGAGAGCCTGCATGCCTGTAGCTCTCACTTGTGATGCTTCCCCATGAGAAGTCGATGCCTAAAGAGGCTGACCTGGAACAGAGGCTAGACAGAGTTAAAGCAATAAAGGAGGGATTTATTAAAAGGCCTTCAAAGGAGACATCTTGGGCAGGCACAAAAGCCTGGCTGTGGCTCTGCCCAAGATGGACACAAGATGGGCCCTGAGTTACGAGTTTTCACACTTTAATAGGTTTTGGTCCATTTCCATATTGGGATTAATTGTCCAATTGCAGCTTCAGGTTATGCAGTCCCATCCTCCCAGTTTGCTATCCTCAATTCCCTGTTGTTTGTATTCCTTGAGCCTGAAGCTGCAGTGGTGTCCTTGGTGATCAGGCTTGAAAAGGATTGTTCTGTCTGACTGAATTGTGAGGAGAACTTGCTAACACTTTATATGAAAGTCAGAGTCACACACTAAGGCACTACAGAATTTAAAAAAAATATGAAAGTTAAAACTTAAGGCATCAANTACATTGCTTCCTGAACCTGGGGAGTCACTGCCTTGCACAGTAACCCCTGCCTGACCTGGCAGGCACAGGGCAGAGGCAGTGCTGGAGCACACAGAGCCTGCACCAAGGCTGGGGAGGGAGCTGAGACACTGATTTCATCAGAACAGCTCCTAGAGAGCCTGCATGCCTGTAGCTCTCACTTGTGATGCTTCCCCATGAGAAGTCGATGCCTAAAGAGGCTGACCTGGAACAGAGGCTAGACAGAGTTAAAGCAATAAAGGAGGGATTTATTAAAAGGCCTTCAAAGGAGACATCTTGGGCAGTACAAAAGCCTGGCTGTGGCTCTGCCCAAGATGGACACAAGATGGGCCCTGAGTTACGAGTTTTCACACTTTAATAGGTTTTGGTCCATTTCCATATTGGGATTAATTGTCCAATTGCAGCTTCAGGTTATGCAGTCCCATCCTCCCAGTTTGCTATCCTCAATTCCCTGTTGTTTGTATTCCTTGAGCCTGAAGCTGCAGTGGTGTCCTTGGTGATCAGGCTTGAAAAGGATTGTTCTGTCTGACTGAATTGTGAGGAGAACTTGCTAACACTTTATATGAAGTCAGAGTCACACACTAAGGCACTACAGAATCTAAAAAAAATATGAAAGTTAAAACTTAAGGCATCAAAGTGGGTTTAATAATGGAATCACAGACTTGTTGGATTGGAAGGGACCTTAAAGTTCATCTTATTCCAACCCTTGCCTTGGCCAGAGCTCCATCCAACCTGGCCTTGGACACTTCCAGGGATGGGGAAACCACAACTCTACTTCATGGAAGATCAGCCTGGAAGACCTCCTGCCTCTGCTTCTGGATCTCCCAGCTTTGACAAAGAGAACAACACTCAGGCTGAGAAACTTCATATTCAGTTTGGGGTGTCAGAGCCAAAGATGACCCAGCACCACTTCTCTCTGTCTGAGCAGTGATTGAGGCCAGCTGCAGTGCCAGAGCAAGGAGCAGCTGTAATGCAGGTTGCTTGTGGTGCCTCTGAGTGCCCAGGAAGGGCATGGAGGTGAAATCATGTGGTGTTTTCAGGGCCCTTGGATGGAGGAGGAAGGAATGAATCTGACTCCATGTTCTTAGAAGGCAAATTTATTATTTTATGGTATTGTATTATATTATAGAATGCTATACTAAAACTATACTAAAGAATAGAGAAAGGGTCCAGACAGAAGGCTACAAAGAATTGTCATGAAAAACTTGTGACTCCTTCCAGAGTCCAACACAGCTGGACCATGATTGGTCATTAGGTCAAAACAATTCACATGAAACCAATCAAACATGCACCTGTGGGTAAACAATATCCAAACCACATTCCAAAGCAGCAAAACACAGGAGAAGCAAATCAGCTAATTATTGCTTTCATTTTTCTCTGAGGCTTCTGAGCTTCCCAGGAGAAGAATCCTGGGCAAGGGATTTTTCCAGAAAATATGATGGTGACAGATTCACAGTCTGTTCATGCTGCACAGACAGCCCACTGCCAATGGTGGCACCTAGCAGAGTTCAGCACGGCTGAGGTGTTTCCCATCACAGAGAAGGACTGAGACTGGTGTACACAGGGGGCAGAAAAACAACCCAAAAGCCAGAGCCCAGGTTGGTTTGATGAAAATCAGCCAAGCCTGCACTGGAGTAGGTAATGTGTGGAATCAGATGGGCTATTCCCCAAAGCCAAGATCAAATGAACACCCCAGAACTATTCCAAAGCTATTAGGGAAGAACTGTGTCAAGTAACCAGGGACAAATACACTACTAGGAGAAGTGATTAATCAGTGTCAAGATAGTCACTATCTGTGGCAGCTACTCCATATGGATTATGTCAGGTCATTAGGAGCCCTACATTTTACTGTTTAATCTAAATGGCTGGAAGGATTTCACACAGATGGTGGAGGCATCCAGCCTCGCCTGCCAAGCATTCATGGGCAGGCAGTGAGTGACAGTGGAGCTCCCTGGACCCCTGGAGAGAGGCAGGCTGGCACCAAACAGCCCAGCAGCACCTTGTCCTTCTGCCTGGGATGAGCCACGGTCACCCCTGGGCTGGCCAGAGCCAGGGACTCACTGAACCATGGAGGTGAGGGTGTCCACAGTGCCTTGGCATGGAGCACTGTGCTTACAGGGAGCTTAAATTCCTCCCACAGCCATGAGAAAGGTGGATTGGCCACCTCAAACTGCTGCTGGCTTTTCTACTGAAGCAACAATAGGACTTATTTTCTTTTTCTTTCTGTTTCCATTACTTCCTTATTATGGTGTCTCATAGCCCGATTTACATATGTTTTGTATTTCTGTGGCTTTGACTTTTCCTGCTTATTCTACCTCCTCTCCCCCACTTCTCTTAATGAGTCTGCTGTAGTGAAAGGATTTATTCAGACTATCAAACACGAAAGGTGTGCAGGGCATGGAGAACTGCAGAGCTCAGACTTTTTAAACTGGACACAAGAAAGGTTGATCTGGGGACTCAGTGCCACAACTGAAGCATGGTTAAATATCAAGCCCTGTCACGGACATATTTTATGAAAAATCCTATTCCCAGGANCAGCACTGCTGTGACACTCTGGGAAAGCTTGAAATAAGGGGCAGCTCTAATGATGATCTGGAGAGATTACAGATCCCTGCTTTGAGGGAAAACCATAACATAAGAGCAAAAAGCTGTGTAGCATTCCTGCTTTCTGTGAATACTGAGAGCACTGCCATGGGCACTGACCATGCCAAGACTCCTGAGCCTCATGTTTGTGGTTTCTCTGCCATGACTTGACACTAGATGACAGGAAAATGTTGCAATGGCTGCAGCAGAAAGTGCAGACCCAGCTCCTGCAAGCGAAGCTCTTGTGTACACATCACCCAGAGAGAGGATGCAAACCCTCCCTGGGGTGAGTTCATGGCATGCTTTAGACATCAGCTCCCAGACATGAACACTTCTATGGCATTTGCCAGGAGAAGAACACAGAATATTAATTGCCTGCACTGCTGAGAGCTCACTTCCATTAGCTGCAAAGCAATAAATTCCAGAAGAGTGGGTGAGGCAGATGCAGGTTTGCCTGCACTTGGAGGGCTGCATATTGGAATCTACAAAACCTGGGTGGTTGTTCTGTGCTTTTTGGAGAGCAAAGACTGCTTTGTGCACAGAGTAAAACCTGAAGCAGTGTTCCTGATGAAGAATTTATTCAAAGACCCATTTTCTCTCAGTTCTGTTCAGTTTGCATGTTTTGGGGGGATTTTTTAAGCATTTCTTTGGCCTCAAGTTTCCTGTACCAACCAGGACAAAACCACTTCTGTTCCAACAGAGGAGGAACCAAGCAGCCACAGCAGTGGGAACATAAGAAGAGCATTAACCCTTTGCAGATCACAAGACTGGGTGCTATGGAAAGCTGTCAGGAAGCAGGGCTGAGATACCAGAAGGGAAGTTACCCAGGAAAAGGAGTGACACAAAGGACACAGCAAGTGCCCTGACAGCCTGACCACAATGAAGGGGAGGGAGGGAGGAAGGAAATGTGACGAAAAGCAGAAGTTTCACCTCCCATGGACACAGCAGCTACATGGGTGCTGGTCAGATGTTCCCACACCCCAGCTGAAGCTTCTATCAGAGACACAGCCTGATCTAAATCAAACCAGCGCCACTTTTAGGGTTTGCCCTCTAATGGCTATACAGGAAGAGTCTTCTTCCCAAGGAACACCCAGCTAAGAGGCTGCAGCGAGGTGCTTGTACAGCAGCTTGCAAATCCATCACTGTAGGTCCTTTCTGCTGCAGAAGCAGCATTTTGGAGAGGTTGCAACTGAGGTAAACCCAGGAAGGTGACAGGCCAGGAATAAAGCAGCAACAAGGGAAGTAAAGAAGGGGAAACATAACATAAATATA
Source organism: Hypocryptadius cinnamomeus (assembly GCA_013400635.1). NCBI lineage: Eukaryota > Metazoa > Chordata > Aves > Passeriformes > Zosteropidae > Hypocryptadius > Hypocryptadius cinnamomeus. Next base: position 155,627 of record VYZP01029055.1, read on the forward strand.
ACATAGCTGCATTCTGGAAGAAAGCAGAAGAGGGTGAGGTGATGTGGCTCCAGAGGTGGAATGTGGACAGGAGCCAGCACATGTAAGTGGTGTTTTAAGGTGGCTCCTTAAATGTGGAAGATCTTCATCACACAAAGACTTGGCAGGGTGGCTCCATGCTTAAAACAAGCTGGAAGAGACATGGAATGCTCTGATAGCATGCCAAGGAAAACAATAATAGATAAAAACAGAAGAGTCATGAAGCCATGGGAAGACCTCAGAGGAGATATGAAGGTAATTTTCACCTGTTCTTACCCAAGACTGTGTCACCTCCTTGAAAGCAGAAGTGCACTTGTTCTCAAACAGAACAATAAAAAAAAAAATATTTCTTGCCTCCTGCAGACAGTCATGTTTCCCAACAATTAACAAATCACTGAAATCTCTGAGTGTTCAACCTGGCCCTTTTCCAAAGGGATGAGTATGACTTTACCTCACTGCAATATGTTTAGGAAACAATCTGAAATCCCATGGCAGGTATGCCCCCTCCTTTTCTCAGGGACTAAGGATGGGCTTAGCATCTCATTTTGGTGCTTTTCCCAAAGAACTGACGAGGACAGGGTGGCTGCTTATGAAACAGGGGGGGATTGCCCAAGGACTGTGCAACATCCCACCCTCCACCTCTGCAGTCAGCAGTGGAAACCAGGGCCCAGCAAAGTGCTCTGAATCTCAGGGCTTCATCTCCCACCCCACAGGAGACAGGACAAACTCTGACCTGCTCAAACTTGCAGGCTCCCCTATGGAAAACACCTTAGTTGGAAGGGGAGGGATTTTCTCTCTCTTTTTTACTGTGAGTGACCCATATTGCAATAATGGCTTGTCTCAGTTTTGTCCTGGTTTCCAGGGTAACCAAAATTTCAGCATTGACCTCTGGGCACATATGGAGGGTTTAAGTCCAAAGCAATGATTCCCCTGGTAGCAGATCTCTGGGAAGGGGAAAGAGCCAGCATCTGTTCAGGACTTCAAACTCATGCTTTTACAATATTGACACCAGCAACACCCTTGCAGCTGGGACCAGCAACTTCTTCCACACTCAATACATCAAAAAAATGATGTAAATAAAGCAGGACAGGTGCATGGACAGCACCTCCAAAACTCAAACACGGAGCATCTTATGGAAAGGTGGTCAGAAGATGAGGGCTAATTAACACAGAGCCACTGGGTTGATAAAACACAGAGCTCCAGGAGTCAAAAAGCTTGAATGGAAGAAATCAACACAGTTTTAACAAATCATGTAAATCACCACACTTCTTAACAAATTCTGTAAGAAATCACCACACTTTTTAACAAATCCTGTAAGAAATCAGCACAGTTTTAACAAATTCTGTAAGAAATCAGCACACTTTTAAACAAATCCTGTAAGAAATCAGCACAGTTTTAACAAATCCTGTAAGAAATCAGCACACTTTTAAACAAATCCTGTAAGAAATCAGCACAGTTTTAACAAATCATGTAAATCACCACACTTCTTAACAAATCCTGTAAGAAATCAGCAGTTTTAACAAATCCTGTAAGAAATCATCACACTTTTTAACAAATCCTGTAAGAAATCAGCACAGTTTTAACAAATCCTGTAAGAAATCAGCACAGTTTTAACAAATCCTGTAAATCACCACACTTTGTAACAAATCCTGTAAGAAATCACCACACTTTTTAACAAATCCTGTAAGAAATCAGCACAGTTTTTAACAAATCCACAGCCACGACTGGGCCTGTACAAGGTCTCTGCATCTCCCTGTTCCCCATGTGCCTGTGAGTGTGTATTCCCTGCTGGCAGCCCTGGTGTGAAGCCTCACTTTTAATCCACACATTAAATGCCTGTCCCTGCCCCGTGTGCTGCATCACCAACACAGCCAAATGCAAACTCAAACACTGCCCTGACAGCCCTGGGACTGAGCAGTGCAGCCACCACACTCCTGAACACCTCCCTGGTCCCCCAAGCACTTCACATTCCTCACCTGGATTATCCCACTTCACACTTTTTAGCAGGGAAATGTACTTTTTTTTACAGCTTTGCTTCACCAGGAGACTTGGCATCAAACCTCAACCCAGCCAAGAGTCACTGTGTGACCTTGCACAAGGTTATTTTACCACGCCAGGCCTTCAAGCTTCTGCTGCATTTGTTGCAGGTTATCAACATCCTCGTAGTGCCTGGCAGGCTCAAAGTTAATTAAAGATTGCACAGCACTGCCACAAAGATCGTCAGCACCAAAGACAAAGTATCATTAGATCCATTAATGAAATAATCCTCCATCATGCAGTGATGGGAAAGCTGTGCTCCAGAAGCAGTGGGTGTAACAGGCAGCCCCAGGCCAGAGAGCTGGGAGAAGAGAGTGTTCTAAGGATTGCCAAACAAAATTCCTCTCATTTTACACTAACTAATTATCAGTAATGGTCTTCAGGCAGGGAAAGCTCAGGAACACATGTGAGAGGGCCCATACAGCACAGCATCAGCAGAGAACCTCTCAGGTTGTCTGAGGTCTGGGACCACGGGCAGAAATGTAACTCTGAAAAGGGATTTTATTGCAGAATGGTGGTGGGGCAGACTGGAATGAGAATTACACTGCAGTGCTGTGACGGGGCGGGGAAGTTTTTCTTTCCTGGTAGGAGCAGGTTTCCAAACCTGAAGCAGGGTTTTATATCTGGTTATTCCTCTATCTGTGCATATTTGGGGAGCACTTATTCATCCTCCCATTGTTTGTCCACAAGAGGAGAGAGGGGCTGGATTCCAGTTCCATTTCTAAATTCATTTGTTCATTCATTTCATGACAGAACTCATGACAGCCATGACAAAGCTTCACTGTGCACAGATCAGTTGGACAGGGCATCTTCTGGTTGCCCTTCAGGGGATGTTTTCCTCACTGTCTGCATCCCACATTCTGCTGGCCTGTTGGCTCACTTGCAACAGTATCCAGATGCCAATGGGCAACACTTCACTGAATTTAACCCTATTTCCTTCCTGTTTATCTGCAAAAAAAACCCAGGCTGCTGCATCCATCAGCAACCACTGAGATACAGATTAATTCAACAAAATTCCCCAGACACACAAGGCATGGGTAATAAACCTTCCAAGAAAGGCCTTTCTCCACACAAAGGATGCTTCCTGTGAAAGAAACCATGTTCCTTCCACACCAGCCCTTCCTAAAGCCTGTCAGACTGTGGCCTGAGAGTCAGTGATAGCTCAGGAGAGTCAGTGATAGCTCAGGAGATCCCTTACAGAGGTCTGAAAGTGCAGGTTTTTGAGCTCATGACCCTTTGTCCTGTCTCCCAGCTCCTGGGCACTTCAGTTCCATGAACAGCCAGCCTCTTCCCAAGCAAATAAAGGGTTCCTCCATAGAGGGATTTAGGTGGAAACAGATGGAGAGCTACTGCCAAAGTTATGTCAAGCTGTTCAGGACTTTGAACAGCTTGAGTTTTAGAAACTCCTTGGCCTCAGGTGAGCCTCATTTGTTGCTCCAGATAAAGCCAGGCAGTGAGCAGGCTGTGGCATGGCCACCAGGCACTCTGGAAGTGACCACCAGCACCAGGGGATCTGCAGCTGAGGCACCTCCATGGCACAGACTCTGCCTCATCCTGCTGTCCTCCAGCCACGTAAAATATGCAAGGTGTAGAGGAGCTGGGTGGGTCAAGCCTTCCTCTCCCTGTCTTCCTGGGTGATCTGGCCAACTAAGACAATAAACATGCACCCAAACTCCCAGGCAAGTCCCACCAATACCCTGATCCCAAGAATCAGGCTCTGGAGCAGAAAGGATGCTCAGGATCAGCACAGCTCCTCCCAGAACCTGCACAGGGCCCTTGGTCCTGGGAGCACTGGAGGCACAGAACTGGATCTTTCCCCCTCACAGCCCCACCAGCATGGGAAAGGAGCCTGCAATTGCTGCTTTGACTGCCAAGCACTAAAGTTCTGTGATCAGCCTGCTAAGCCATGGAGTTTAGAGTGTTTAGGTGTCTGAGTGTGACTGACAGCCTTAATTATACAGGGACAGTGTCACAGCTCAGAGAGACAATTGCTGGATCAGGCTGGGGAAGAGCACGGACAATATTCTGCTCTCTTAGAGGGAGGGTGCAGAAAGTGAGAGCTCAGCTTCCCCATCTGATGGTGATCATCTAATTATCCTCAATGAGCTCGATACAAATCCCATCTTAGCAGGGAGAAGCACTCTAGGATGCTCTCAATCCACCTATACCCTGGCCTGGAAAAAGATCTTTGGAAGTCTGATTAATCCATCCAAGCAAATCCACTGCTCGCTACCAGCCTCTGGAACTCAGGGCTGGCAGCTGCTGCTCCCCTGGTCATGCTGAGGAGCTCCAGTGATCCCCCAGTGGTTGGTTTAAAGGGGAAGCCCTGAGAGCCTGGTGTGCTTTGGAAGGCAGGGTGTTTTCCTGCATGGATGCATGCACTACAGGGGAAAGATATTGGGAGTGTTGCCCAGAAATATCTTAGAGAGAACAAGCTGATCTCTGCTGGCTGCAGACCTACTGCAGGCACGGGAGTGGAGTGAGGGGGTGCCCTTCACAGGCTGCTCCTTTGGATTAAAAATGCAATAAAAGGCTTCTCTTGGCATTTTTCCTCCAGACCAGTCTTGCAGATTCACATTGTGCTCTCCCTTACAAACAGGGCTTCCCCTTTTTCCTGCATTGCCAAAATTTGCAGCGAAAAACCAGATGTGAATCTTTCAGCCTGTAACTCCACATTGGGGGAAGAACTTCAGGTTTGAGCAGTAATTTTGTACTTGCAGCTTCCCATCCCTCTGCTCTGCCTGGAGGTAGGGCCAGCCTGGCACACTGAGGGGGTTCTGGCTCTTTGCTCAGGACAAGCTGAAGCCCAGGGAGGGGAAGCAGGTACAAAGAGTCCCATAATCAAATACAGCAACCACAGGGAATTAATTTAATGCTTTGTGCTTAAGTGAAGGAAAGAGAAAAGGCCACAGCATTTAGAAAATTCTGTTTCTAAATTTCTTGAGAATAAAATTCCTTTTTTTTCTCAAGACATGATCATCTAAAACCATTCCATCTGTCCTGCACCAGGACTGGAGCAGAGGCTGCAGGAGGTGGAGATCAAGCAGTTTGAGACCTTTTCTCAAAAAGGTCTTTCTCAAAGCCTGGCTTTCACCAACACCTCCTTGCCTTGAGCAAATCAGTCCCAAATATTTATATTTGCATATATGTAAATGCAGCCTGGCTGCCCAAGGGCTTCATTTGCCCATTTCAAGCCTCTTAGGATTCTTTTCATAGAGGCTTTTTCTTTTTCTGTATGGGTTTTTTTCTCCCATTTTAATTAAAGTATTTGTCTCCACAGCAGGAAATGTAAACTGTGCAGCAGGCAATCTTGATATATATTTTAAAAGAGAAAAAAAATCTTTAGCTAAGTTATTATCTTCAGCTATGCACAGAGGCACTCTCTAGCCCTTTTTCTAGAAGCCAGAAAAATTAAAGACAAAAGGAAAAAGAGAGAGGCTGATCCTTTAAAAAGTAGGAAAAAAGTAATAGACAAGTTTTTATTCTGTGTCTTGAAATAAAGGGTCAGATTTTTTCACTGCCAAAAAAATTCCTCTTAGCAAAATACAGGATTTTTTTCTCTAAGAAACATCAAGAGCTGGGGAGTAGCTGAATTATGTGGAAAACCTGCTGCTCAAGGTCTGGCTGCTAAGCAGTGGTGAAAAATCTCATTTTATCTGAGTTTAATTGAGAGATGGCAGTGCTGAAGGGAGTGGTTTGTGTGTGTTGACAGCATCCTGGATTTGGAAATCACTCCTGTTCCTGATACTGTTTTTGGTGATAGGTGATCTGAAGGAAAAAGGACTGATTTATTACTGATTTACTACTGATTTACTACTGATTTACTCCTTTGTGCCTCAGTTTCCCCACTTGCAAAATGGAAATTATCATAGCTCAGGCTACAAACCTGGAATCATCGGCAAAGAGCATCTACAACAAATCCCTGCAACAGACCAAGAATAACACAGAAACCCTCAAAAGATTCATCACTCTCCATCCTTCAGAGAGCAATGCATGAGTTGAGCTACCCTGTCCCTTTTGTCCATCAGAGATTCCAAACTTGGAGATAAAATGCCTAGAAAATGTGAGTGCATTTTGGCTGATTCTGTTTCCCTCTTATCATCCCCCTCCCAGCCTCTCTCTCTTACTCCAGAAAAAAAAAATAAAATTAAAAAAAAAAAGAAAAAGAAAAAAAAATTAAAAATCAGCTTCTCTAAATATTGTTTCTCTCACATCAGCCCAGCAGGAGAGGCAGAAATCAAATTATAACCACTGAAATAACCATCAGTGCTTAGAGCCAGAAGGGTGGGTGGAGACATGGGAACATTTTGCTTCAGGCTTCCAAATAAAATAAATCTATCTTTATTAAAATAAACAAATGCAAAAGAAGAAACAGAAAGAAAATCAATCAGCTGCATTTACAACAGGGAGATATCAAGTATAGAGTGCTCCATCCAGTGAGAGGGACAAGAGCTGCAGGAATCAAAGCCCCTCTGTCCTTCTCCCTTGGAATAGGGTTTTTTCCCCCTCCTCTCCTGATTCTAAGTGTATTTTCTCCTGGATATATTTCTTCTTGCTTATGGAAAAGTCCTAGTGAGAACTTTTCTCCTGTGGGGACAAGGATGAGAAAAAGCAGAGCCATTCCACCTTGTGCCCACCAGACAATTTCAGACAATCCCCATGAAGGGGATCACACTGTTTTCGATCTAACAACAATTTGGGCACAAGTCGCTGTGTTTATACATCTCAAAATCTTTGTAGATAAGACCAGATAAATAGCAGGATTGTCATTTCCAGATACTTTAACAGAGTTTCCTCTCCTGGTGGGATTATTTCAGGAAAAAGCCTGTTCTGTATGGAAATGCTGTTACAGCTTTTCTCTTCATCCCTATGGTGCTCCCTGGTTTTTGGCTAGAGGATCTGCACCTTCAGGAGCAAGCAAAAAAAAAAAAAAAAGAAAAGAAAGAGAAAAACCAACAAAAAACCCCAACTAATTCCTCTTTCTCTCTCTTTTTCCAGCTGGCAGCCGAGTATGTTATTATCATGCAAAACCCGCACCGGGGCTGCATTCCGCCCAGCGCCTCTGGAGCCCATCTCTGTGCCTGGGGGAGCTCAGGAGGTGACAGCGGAGATTTGGCAGCCACGGGGGCTGAGCCATCCCAGGGCAGCTTTTCTCAGTGCTGGAAGAATTTGGGACACGCTGCTGCTGCCCAAATTAGCCCTGGACTGACCTGCGCTGCTGCCAGGCTGGGAACAGGCGGATCTTTGGGAAAGGAGGGAAAGTCTCAGCTCTGTTCAGCCTGGAGGAGTGGAGACCGAGGGGAGAACTCTTTGTGGTCTTCATCACCCTCAGGAGGGGCAGCAGATGGGCAGGCAGTGATCTCTTCCTCTTGGAATCAGTGACAGGAGCCAGGGAACGGCTGGAGCTGTGGCAGGGAGGTTTGGGGGTGTGGAGCAGTGGGGACCAGCCGCTGAGCATCGCGGCAGGTGCCAGCCCTCTGTGTCCCCTCTGCTCCCAGGGACATGGGCCATCCCAGCTCCAGAAAGCTTTGCCCTGCCCGGGACCAGCAGAACTTTGGGTGCGGCATCCCTCAGTGTCCCTGCACACTTTATCCCTGGCCGGCTGCACCCGCACGAAGGGAGCGAGAGGAGCGGAGCGTTGCGCGCTCCTGCAGTGCCATCAAGTGCTGTAGGTGCACATTGCACAGGCTGAGCTGCTGCCACAGCCTGCAGGACCGGCCGGGGACAGCAAAACCTCCCTGTGCCTGCTCCGGCACCGAGCACCCACCCTGCGGCCAGCCCTGAGTGCCCTGCGGCCACCGCTGCCCCGGGGGCTGCTGGCAGAGCAGCTCCGGGGGACGCAGTGTGTCAGCAATCCATGTCCTTCAGCCTCACACCCCGCAGAGATGTTGAAGGTTATGGAGATCTTACAGAGGAATCGATAAGGATCCCTCAGTGAAAGAGCCATGGAGTGGGAAAATGAGGATTTTGCCTTTTATTTCACCTGGAATATTCCTTATCCTAGGGATTTCCTAGCAGGCCCTTCTTGCTGCTTAATAAAAGCTGCTCCAACTGTGGCAGGTCCCCACTCCTGTCACAGAATCATGGAATCATAGGATCATAGAAACAGAATCACAGAATATGCTGAGCTGGGAGGGACCCACCAGGACCAGAGTCCAGCTCCTGTCCCTGCCCAGACCCCCCAACAACCCCACCCTGGGCATCCCTGGCAGCGCTGTCCAAAGGCTCCTGGAGCTCTGGCAGCCTCGGGGCTGTGCCCATTCCCTGGGGAGCCTGGGCAGTGCCAGCACCCTCTGGGGGAAGAACCTTTCCCTGATTTCCAACCTAGACCTCCCTGACACAGCTCCAGTTGTTCCCTGGCTCCTGTCACTGATTCCAAGAGGAAGAGATCAGTGCCTGCCCATCTGCTGCCCCTCCTGAGGTTGTTGAAAACCACAAAGAGTTCTCCCCTTGGTCTCCACTCCTCCAGGCTGAGCAAACCAAGTCAAATCAGTCACTCCTCACATGGCTTCCCCTCCAGACCCTTCCCCATCCCCTCTTTTAGATGCTCTCCAATGGCTTAATATCTTTTTTATATTGTGATGCCATGGCTGGGTTTGTTGCCTCTTCCCGTTCCCCAAGTCCCCTCCTCCTTCCATCCTCCTGATTTCTCCAACTGCTCTGACACCAGCTTTCCAGCCCAGAGCTTTGTCAATCCCTCCTGCCCTCCTGCAGCTCCAGCCTGCTTCCCCCTGAACCTCAGACAGGCAGCAAGGATGCAAGCAAGCCGTGGAGCCTGACCAAACTCTAGAAAATTCTGCAAGGAAAAGCTGAGCCACTGCAGGGGAAAAATGAGCTCATGCAAGAAAACCCCAACCATTCAGGGCACACTGCCTGGGCTGGGGGATGAAATCCCAGGAGCTGATAACACTGACCCACCAAAGCAAGGGGGTTGTTTGAATGAGAAGCTGCTTTTCCAGGCTCTGCTGCTTCACCCCCAGCCAGGTTTTGTGGGAAGGAGCAGGCAGAGGGGCAAATGGCCACACCACACACTCAGGGTAAGTGGGCTGGCAGGGACAATGTTCCCCTGAACACTCAGCCAAAACCCTTCCTCTGTCAAAGTCTTTCTCAGAAAATCTCACCTTTTAAATCCAGCTAACAAGGAGCCAAACTGTTTAGGCTGAAAGTGTTATAATTAGTTTTGGTGATGCCCCCACCTCATCACCCAAAATATTCCCATTTCCCTCTCACACCCCAGCTCTGCCTTCACTGCAACATGTGGCTATGGCTCACCACCTTCTGTTATCACTTTTTAATGAAAAAAGAAAAAAGATATTTGGGAGAAAGTCAGTTCTTTGCAATCAAATAATAAACTAAAGGATCTGCCCCAATCACATTCTGACAAGAATTTTGATTCAGAGGAAATGTATTCCAGCATAAGTGGATGAAAAAGTATTAGAGAAGAATCACAATATTTTACTCATTTTTTACTCAATATTTTATTCATTTTATAGCAGTCTAAATGACAGCAAAAACATACAATTAGGGGTACTCATACATTCACATTTCCTTCCTCTTTGCATTTCCACACCTTTCCTAGCCTGCTCCATCTGGAGGAAGGTTTTCAGCCAGGCATGGCTGGCAAGGAGTCAAGGGCAGAGGGACACCCTCAGAGCAGTGTCCAGGGCTGATTTGGGGTAGCAAGAGAGAATCTCTTTAAGCTCATGCTCTTTGTTAAAGCTTTCTGAGAAAGGCCTGTGGTGAAGAGGACTCTGGCACTGCCCAACCCACAAACATCCCCCATGTGCCTTCACTGTGAGCCAAAAACTTCCCACAGGCAACTCTTTCCTCAGTCCCTTCTCAGCTCCAGCACGTGTTCAACCACGCTGACAACAGTGGGATGCCACTGCTTGTGCTGAGATGCTGTCCTGATGTGGGTGTCTAGCTGCTGATCAGCCCCATCCCTTTTCCCTCCCCCGCCTTGAGTCACACTTCCCAGGTTTTTTTGCTGGCAGTGGGATCTATTTTAATAGATGGGAAAGCAATGCCTCTCCAAACTCCCTGTGCTTTAGCTCAGAGCTGCTGGATTGCTGCTGTCAAATCTCCCCTTGCATACCCCAAAAACCTGCAGCTGGCGGCACAGGAGGGGTGAGGTGGGTTTCAGGTTCTTCCCATGCCTGGAAAGGCAGCAGGCAGCTCCACTGCTCAGCATCCACTACTCCCACTAGGGCCAAGCCTGTTGCAATGTTTTGGCCCAGAGGCAGAGAAAACCCAGCTTTGATTAGAGATAAGCAGAATGTTTGCCATGCAGAACTTCCAAAGAGACATTAGGCAGGATCAGTGGAGCAAACTTCTCTTTAAACACCAGCTGCAGAAGACAGAGGGAACAGGGGAAAGAGCTGCCTGACACCGAAGTGCTGTCCTTTGATTTCATTTTATCCCTGTGCCAAAGCACAGTGGAAACATCTTTCTGTGGCTGAGATTTATCACAGGGGCTGGGGGAAACCTGCTCTGCCCTGGAGCAGACCCACAGCAGCAGGGAGGGGTCACTTTGCCACCACAGGAGTGCTCCTAAATTCCATTAACCCATCTGGAAAGCAGGCCAAGCCCTTTCTGTACAAGCAGCAGCTTTTGGTTTGCATATTGACACAGGAGAGCTAAACCAAATCACCAAAGCAGTCCGAGCTCAAGGGCTCTGCCAGGCATCTCCTGGTGGATTGAGCTGAGATGCTGCATGACCCTGGCATCCCCTGCATGCTGCCACCCCAGCAGCAGCTCTGCTGCAGCCCTGGCTCCCCACACGCTGCTGGGAGAGGCAGAGGAGGAGGCAGGAAGGCTGTGCCTGAGAGCTGCCAGCCAGCCACCCACGGCTGCCAAACTCCCCAGCCCAGAGGAACAGTGTAGGTTTGGTCACGGCAGCGAGGAGCGTCAGCGCTCCCGTCATGAGACCGGCTTAAAAATAATAAATGGTGCTAAGTGACAAATGTTCCTTCCTCTTCGTTTCCCCCGGGGTTCAGGAGGCTTTCACAAGCTGTTAAAGGTGGTTCCCAGGTTTTTTCTGTGATGGAGGAAAGTTTGAGTTTGGTTTAGTGAGAACTTATGGCTCTGATGTAATTAAAAGGTCCCAATAACAGGACTTAGTAGTTAATAAAACAAAATACATCCCAACAAATATCACAATATTTGCAATAGAGGATTCAGTTTGGTTTGCTTGTATTTACAGGATTCCTTGATGTGACTCTCACCAGAATTACCTTATGCACTTCCAAAAAATCCATGATACAGGTGAGGACTGGCTCCCCTCCAAGCTCACAGCTGTAGGAACTGGAGGCAGAAGGAATCCACAGGCACACACAAGCTGACAGGCTCTGGAATCAGATGGTCTACTGCAAATTCCCAACCCTGCTCTCCATTAACCCAGGCCTCTCTCTGCCTCTCCCTGTTTTGTGAGCCAAACATGTTCAAGGGATGGGAGGTGAAGAGAGAATGATTTTTCACTGTCTCTTTAATGCAGGAACTGGGAACATCGAGTTAAATTAGTAGGAGATATGGTGAAAACAAAATAAGATATTCAGCTTCACACAGGGGAACTATGGGACTATTTGAGTGAAGATTTTTTTTGTGGATGCCCAAAGTTCACATAACTTTAAAAGATGACTAGGCAAGCTCACAGAAGAAAATTCCAGCTGGAGCTAGAAACCACAAGGATCTCCCTGAGCTGCAGATTGCTGGAGGCTGTAAGAGAAATAGCACTTTATGACTGAATTATTCCTAGACATTTCCCAAAACATGAACTGTTGGTCACTGCTGGAACTGGAATACCTGGCTGGATGTACCTGTGCTCTGACCTAGCCTGATCATTCTTTTTCCTTACTTATTCCAGTGTACAGCACTGCAGGAGGTAAAATCTGTGCCACTGAGAAGCTGTTTGCCTGTTTTGTGAAAAAAAAAAAAATCTCCCTCTGAAGGCTGAATTTGCTCAGGAATCAGGGGTGGGACACTAGGATGGTAAATCAAGGGTCCAGTGACTGAGCAGGAAAATCCCCACGACAACCAGCAGGGTTTTATGAATACACAGCACTGTCAGGTAGCTGGGATGGAAAAACACATTCCTGCTATCAGCTCCAAAGGCTCAGCCTGGCAAGGAGTGTGACTGCAGATTGTGAGTGTCTGTTTCCTTTTCTTTGTTTCCTTGTTGTCTTTTTTAAACAATCTGCCAATTCATCATTAAGAAATTAAATATTTTATAGCTGCTGTGATGCTGATGACAGGTGCCAGATTGATTGGTTCTGGCAGAGGGAATTTGCTGCTCATTTCTTCCCTTTGCAGCAAGAAGTTGTGTGCACAGGGGTAGAGAGAGGGAAGAGCTGAAGTCTCCAAGCTGTCCAGATCTGACCCAATAAAGAGTTTAAAAATAGGTACAATCTGGAAACATATTGGTGCCAAGAACCACCACAACAAAAGCCCAGCCTGAGTGGCTGCATTTGCTATTCCTGCACACAGGGGGTGGAAGGGGAGGCTCCCTGGAACTGTCAAGGTTGCCCTGACATACAGGACCCCCAGCACAGTGCTGCTTCCAACCAGCACAGAGCTGCAAAAGGAGCAATCGTGTCATCAGAGCCAGAGACCTCGAGCTGTGTTCTGGTCTCTGCCACTGAAATCCCACACAGCCCTGGCTAACTCCTGGGCAAGAATGCACCTCTCTTTTTGTGGCTGTTTCAGCTTCTGATGAGGAATGAGCTCATCTGAACATCACCATCAGATGTGGCCCAGCTGCTCTTCCATTCCCACACCCAACCTGCCTGCCCTGCCCTTGGCCCTGCCCTGAGCGGAGCTCACCTTGTGCCCTGGGAGGATTTGGGGGATATGGGAAGCTCTGGGGGATATGGGAAGCTCATACCCACCTCTGATCACCTCCACTCCTCCTTCCCCACAGCTTTTCCACAAGCCAAGTTCCCCTGGGGCAGCCTGGTTACTGCAGCACTGGGCTGAGGAGACAGACGAGCCACGTTCCCAGGGATGACACTAACAAGATTTAGTACGTGACTGAGGCTTGCAATCGCTGGTGATAACTAGAGAATTACCCTGATAAATATTTGATATGATTTGGAGAGTAATAATAGATTTTTCTAGCCCACAATTTCCATCAGGAAGAGGCAAGGGGAAAGAGCTGCTGAAAAGGGGAATGTAATTGTGGCATCCATCTTTCTGTCTGAGGTTACCTGTCCTTTGCAATAGATCAGTGGGGAATAGGGCAGGGGAGATGTGGAGGGGCAGGAGGTGACAGGGCATCCCTCAGCCCCACTGCAGTTGAGATCTGCTGGCAGGCCCGAGGCTCTGAGAGGATTGAGTGTGTGATTCCATGTGTGTGTGACAAACCAAACTGAAAAATGGAGGGGGAAAAGGAAGTAAAGAAGAGAAAGAAAATAGGATGGAAAAATCCAGAGCAACAATGGAAAAAAATTTGGGCTGGTGATGGGAAAGCTGGGATGCAAAGGGAGATTTCTCTGTGTTGTTGGATATAAATGTAATGACAGCACACCAACACCACCAAATCCCAACAGGATTCCCACTCCTCAGAGCCAAGATATTTTGTTGGCACGTAGGTGAGAGTAGCAGATATCTCTGTTGAGGTCAGTGACACACAGCAAGGCCTCAAAGAGTGGGAAAGCAAATCTCCCCCTTCTCCCCCTGGCATGGGGTGGTCCCAGAGACCCCACAGCTTTTGCTGCTGTTTGGTATCACAGCAGGATGGCAGCTCTGTCCTGGGGTCACAGGGCTCCAGCACACGCTCAGCAAAGTCCTCTACCTGGCACATAAAGGTTCAGTTTCCACCTTGCTGGATCCTCCACTAAACCATGTTTGAGAGCATAGGTAAGTTTTCACTTCTGAGGAATCACTTTTCCTCACACTGGCAACAGCACAACCCTGCCAGGACTCTCCAGCTGAGGATCTGGGACACCCAGCACCCAGAGCTGCTTTCCTGGCTGTGCCACCTGCCTGCTGTGACACACAAAGCAAGTCACTTCATCCCTCCATGCCTCCATTCTCTTCCCAGTGCTTCCTCTGCTGCTGATGCAGCTGTCCCCATTGGAGCAGAGGTTTGACAGTGCAGTGGTGCCTGGATCTTCAGTTTCCAGCAGGATATAAATCGAGGCGTGCTGGTTTCCAGAGGATCTGTCACTGGTGGAAGCAGCACATGCTGTCTGCCTCTGAAACCGTGGGCCTCCTTTCACTTTGGTGCCCATTTTGAGGCCTCTGACAATAAATGTTCACCTCATTCTTTATTCTTGTCCTTGTTTTACACTCAAGTCATTACTCAGGCTGCATTCAGTGGCATCAGCTGAAGGAGATTTTCAGATAATGCAGGCAAAGCAAGTGAGAACAAAGATCACAGCAAGGAAAGTGGTTCTTTGGCATGTTCACATAACAGCTACTCCATCAGGTAGAACGTGACAGTTATTGTAGGAATCTCTTCATAAACCCTAATACACACTCAATTATATACTCTTAAAACTCCCTTTTTGTTCTGTATCACTCATCTAGAGAAGTGTCAGATGGAGAAAGGCAATAATCCACAGAGACACCAATTCATTTCATCGACATGCTCGGGGATGGTTATTAATAGCAGAGCTGCTGGCTAATTGCACATGTCCTGTTACAGGAGATCAATCACACACAGAATAGCTTGAAAACAACTTCGTGTCATTTCACACAGAACTGTTTAGTCAGGGCTGCACTCCTGTCCTTGCTGGGCTTGTGTAACCTTTGTGAGGGTTTGGGTTTGCTGTGGTTGAACTGTCCTGGAGCTCTGCTTCCCTCCCTGAGGGCACAGCTCCAGCTGCACAATCCAGGTTTTCCTCTGGGCTTTAGAAGTGGCACAATCTGAGGGGCCAGGGCTTGTAGCATTGATAGGCACAGCCTTCATGTTCTCCTTATTAAAAGATAAAGGAACAATAATCCCATGGGCTTTTTATCTGCAAGAGGCTGTGGACAATGTGGCTGTCTCTTCTTCAAGCCAGCAGCAGAAGGAGAGGGAATGCTCAGCATGTAACAAACTAAACTCACCACTCTGCTATTGATAAATCACCCTGCTCTTATTTAGGACCACATAAAGTTCCCAGACAGAGATAGGGATCTTATTGTGTGAGTTGCTGCACACACATACAAATAATACAAATGATACTTAGGCTCTTATAAATAAATAAGTAAATAAATAAAATTATTATTATTATTATTATTATTATTATTATTACCTAAATAATAATCCTGCAATGAAATCAGCATGAGGAATCCAATCAAAGACAAACTCCATTCCCACCTCTCATCTCTGGTGCTTAATCCCAGTCCAGTTTCCTCCACTTCCAGCTCCCAGCAATCTTCAGGGGCTCTTGAAATGAACAACAACTTCCATCATCACATCATAAAGGTTAATCTCCCCTTCAAGCAATCATCTTGGTAAGAATGACGAGTTTTAATTTAAGGATACTTTCTAGACAATAAAGCTGCAACTTACATGGCTGTGCTGGAGAGACAATCTGACAAACAAGGCACTGTCTCCAATGATGAATTCATTCAAACCTGGAGAGCTGGAGTTGAAGGAAAAATTCAACAAAGCCTCCTTGATTTTTTGCTTTCCTGCCCATTAAGATGCTTTAATTATATATTTTTATTAACAAGAATATAACACACAAATTAAACATACTCCATGCTTCATCTCATTTGGCCAGGGAGATAATTTTACCCAAGTGGGTTCTCTAGAGAGCTTTGTGTATTCTCCTTGCTCTGGAACAGCTCTGGATCTGGATCCCAATTCTGTTGTGCATCTCAGCATCTCTAAACCTGTGGAGTGGAAACCAGCATTTCACTGAGTTCACACAGACAGCAAAGACCTTCATGTCTCACCCTGAAACCAAGACATTCAAAAATCACATGGAAAATACAGCTGCTAGGACCCTGGGCTAGATAATTTTGGGTTTGTTTTTTTTCCTGATCCATATACCTGCAGCCTGTTTTTGTAATACTGATGCAGGGTGAAAGATAATTCTTATCCTGACACAGAGTGAGATGTAGATGGGCTCTGTAAAGCAAATATAATTTAGATTTTCCTTTCATATCAATAGCAGGGCATCTTTTTGAGAGGGGCAGCACTGTGCATCACCTGCAAGTTCAGTTCTGACCTCTTTTCATGCTCCCCAGCAGTGGGTTCATGCAGGGCACCTAGCAGCAGGCAGTGAACTTGTCCCCTGTGCTCTACAGCCTTGGGTCAGGTCAGCGTGAACAATGAGATTGGATGGCTGAGATGGAGAGGTCAGAAATGGATCCATCTCTTACAGCTCCTCTGTGGGGGTGGGACTCTCTCAGCACCAGGGAGAGGAAAGTCAGACCTTTGGAGTGTGATTATAAAATAGGTTAAGTGATCTCAGTGTGAAGGAGGTGGAAGGGACCCACAAGGACTATCCAGTGCCACCCCTGCCCTGCCCAGACCCCCCAACAACCCCACCCTGGGCATCCCTGGCAGCGCTGTCCAAAGGCTCCTGGAGCTCTGGCAGCCTCGGGGCGGTGCCCATTCCCTGGGGAGCCTGGGCAGTGCCAGCACCCTCTGGGGGAAGAACCTTTCCCTGATCTCCAGCCTGAGCTGCCCTGGCCCAGCCCCAGCCGTTCCCTGGCTCCTGTCCCTGTCCCAGAGCAGAGATGGGAGCTGCCCCTCGGGAGGAGCTGCAGACCCCAATAAGTCTCCCCCCAGTTTTCTCTTCTCCAGGCTGCACAATTCCAGTGCCTTCAGCCAGTCCTCTTATGGCCCCTCCGGACCGTTCTCCTTCCCTGTGTCCCTCCTTTGGACATTCTCTCACAGCTTTAGATCTTTATTTTATATTTTGGTGCCCAAAACTGCCCCCAGCACTCAAGGTGAGGCCACCCCAGCCCAGAGCAGAGTGGGACCATTCCCTCCTTCAACCAGCTGGTGATGCTGGGCCTGGTGTCCCCCCAGGACAGTGGTGTCCCTTTGGGCTGCCAGGGCACTGCTGACTCATGCTCAGGCAGAAGCAGAGGGCTCAGCATCGAGGGCTGAGCACTGCCTCAAACACCACAGCCCCACTGGCTGTAAAGCAGCTCTGAGCTGCTGAGGAGCTGTCCATGAACATGTCTGTGTCTGGAGCCTTGTACATCCTGCCACAGGAACAGACTCCTGCAAAGGCTGCCAGCTGCCCTCCTGCCCTGGTCTTTCTCTGCAGAGCCACTGCCATCTGTCCCAGCTTTGAAAAGGTCGTGGTGCCATGGCCCTCGAGTGCTGGGCATTGGCCTTTTCTGGAGGGGACAGATACTAACACTCAGAGTTTCACCACCCATCTGCCAACACACAGATCCCAGAGGAAAGGGAGGAGGGCTTCCTGCTCTGGTAGCTCCACACAGGCAGGAACAGAAAGCCTAGCACTCTACATGAGCATCAGAAAGGGAATTTGGGCAGGAACAGAGCTGTGTTCCCCACCCAGACCTGCTCTAGGGAGAGCTAGGGCAAGGACAAGGTCAGGGGCAGGAGTAGGTGGCACAGAAGCCACCAGGCACATACCTGTGGCTGGCTAGGACACCTCTGATGGAGTGGGGGAAGGATGCTCCTGTCACATGCAAATTGGATTCATTTAATGTTGATTCAAGCACCAACTGCTAAAAACTCAGGGTACTTTTTATGTTTGTAAATACTTCTTTGGATGACTTTCACTGCCTGTGCCTGAGATTCCTGCTCTGAAAAATACAGATTATGGTGGTTTTTAGGAAGTATGGCAAGGGTGGATCCAGGAGAGTGGGCAAGCCACTCTGTGGACACAGAATTGCCTCCAGCTGGCACAGCTGGCTCAGCAAGAGAACACAGTGAGGGAGTGAAGGTGCCCCTTGCTGCCCTCACTGCCTGTCCCCAGCCTCTCCAAAGCTGAGACCCCAATCCCAGTCCTGCCCACCAGCCTCTCTGCCATGCTGTGCATGAAAAGAACTTGGGTTACAGAAGCTGGGAGCTGCAGACAGAGAACAGAACAAGGATGATTAGGATTTAGCAGAGCTCCCAACACACAGGGGAGCAGGCACACCAAAAAGACTGCAGGGCATCATGTTAAAGAGGTGGGACAGACAGACAGACAGAGCCATGTCCAAGGCATGATGCAGTTCTTGAGTTGCATTATTTAATAGGCAAGAAGTCACTTACTGAGAGTCTCTAAAGCTCTCATCTCCTGCCTCTTCCTCCCTCAGGGCCCACCACTCTCCTCTGTGCCTGGCACCTGTTAATGTAATCATCCCAGCAGGGGGGAAAACTTTGCAAGAATTTCATTTAAACAGCTTTCTCCCCAGGACACCAACATCTACATGAAATCACAGCATAAGTGCTGCTGTCCCAAAGCTGAGAAGGAAAACCTGCAGGCACACCAAAGCCTTCCCCCTCTCCCTCCCAGCCCCATCTAGGGATGTATCACCTTGATTGCTCAAATCTGACTGTTTCCCAATCTTCTTTCATCTCACATTGACCTCCCAGCATGGCAGGAAGCAATAATGAAAGCTGTGACACGTGTGATAGCCCTGTGCCAGACGAGGCATTAGCAGTTCCTTTAAATTTAAGCCCAGTTCATACCCACCCGGTAAATAGCCTTCCCAGCGAGCTCTGCAAATCCATAGTCAGTTCATCAGGAAGCACTTGTCCCAGTTTCACAAAAGGCCTGAAAATGAGGCAAACAGATAGCCAAAGAAAAGAGCTTGTTCGAGTTAAAATGACTCTAATACAGAAGCAACAGGCAGGAGGGGAAAACATGCACTGCTCAAATGTTATCAGCACGCCGGGTTCCAAATGCCAGTTTACAGCTTTAGGCAGCTTTAGACAGCAAAATACAGAGAGGATTGTCCTGTGTTGATGTAAAGTAGGAAGAAAGTGGCAGGAAACGCTAACAGGGAGCAGTAAAAGGAGATAGCACAGGATAGCAGGCAGATCACCAGGAGCCTGGACAGACAGTTTGTGTTCTCACACCCGGCTAACTCCTCTCCTGACCTGCTTTTCCTGCTTTTCTCACCTGTTCTGGCTACATTAGACTTGAGATTTTCTTATGTGTGCTGCAATCATCACTTCAGTTTCCCACGCAGATGTTCTGAGTCTCTGTCAGGAGCCTGGAGGGATTCTTGGAGCATCAGGAATGAGAAAGCTGTTCAGAGTACTGGGAAAAACTCGAGGGAAAGAGCCCTGCCTGGGATAACGGGAATGTCAAGGACATTCTGGCTAGCAAGGGTGGTCCTTGTCATTGCAGGTGTGGAAGGAAAAGCTCAGACCTCAAAACCTTCTCTTCTGTCCCTGCATCTTCCACCGGCAGGCAGGGAATCTCCTCCCCTGACGTGTTCTCACTGTGTTCATGCCACATCTGCTCCAGGAGCTGTATCCCAACAGCTTATGGAGCCATTTTACCTCTCTGGAACTTCTCCCATGTCAAGCTGTCTTTTACCAAATGAAACATGCTGTTCCTGACTCTTCTGACCTCCTGTAAATGTTCTGTTTTCCATCTTCCCGCCCTCCTCTGCATTCAAGCACGGTTAAGCTTGTCCACCCTGACCTTAAGAAGCCAGACATGGTCAGTGACTCCATTTTTTGTCTATATTTACTGAAATGTCCCTCCTGATACATCCAAGGATAGCATTTGCCTTGCTTTGCCTGACATCTCAGTCAGGCTGCAGTCACTCAGACCACACAGTCCTCGACCATTTGCTGCTCATCATCTTCTATATTATATCTCAGACTATCACAAGTGCTCACATTCCTGACCTGTCATCTCAAACTTTCTCTTTGCCCTCTCATTTCAATTATTCTGATTCTCAAGGTCACTTAGTTCTTTCAGACTTGTACTTTCATTCTTCTCTGTGTTGTCAAAACTTCCACTTCTGCATCCTGGGCGATTTTAGCCTCAGGATCTTGCTTTCATTGCCAAGATCATCCACAAGAAGAAAAGATCAGTTCCCAAACTGTTCTGTGAGAAAGTCTTTTGGCAAATTCCCTCCAGAGAGTTGCACCTCACCTTACAGTTTACTAATCCTCCTTTCCTTCAGCTTCACTAATAATTTCCCACATGGCACCTATCAGATACCTGACTGAAGCCTAGATAAAGGAGATCAGCAGCATTTCCTTTGTCTAGAAAATCAGGTATCTTATCAAAACAAAGCTATCATGTTCTCTGACACAATCTACATTTCGTAAACCCATGTTGCATCTTATCTCATTTCCCCTTTATCTCTGCGTGTTTAATTGTTCTTCCCTTCAAAATTCACTTTGAAATCTCCAGTCAAGGTTAGACTAAAAGGCTTGGAGTTAACTGGGTAACTTTTCTCTTCACGTTGCTACTTCTACAGTTCTCTGATCATGTGGCTTTTGGAGACATTATTAATAACCTTTTCTGCTGGACCTGCACTTTAATATGATGATTCTTTCTGACTTCAGAGGTGCAGTCCAGTGTCAGGGTGTAACATAAAGGAATGTCTAAATAATCCCACAGGTCTGGAGAAGCACTGTGGGACCCAAGCTTTGCTGGAATTCACTGTAAAAGTGAATGGGAAGGAGGCTGGCTCTGTGCAAGCAGGGAGCAGAGGGGATTAACGAGGTGAGACTGGGCTGGTTTGTTTGTGAGCAGCTTTAAAAAATGTGAAACTTACAGTGATGGTTGTCAAAGTGCTGCTTGCAAAGTTCCCCACCGTCACAAGCATCACAAGCGGCTGCCAGAGCTTTAATGTTAATTGGACAGATTGTCTCTGGTTTTGAAGGGAAAGCTGTGATTAATGAAGCAACTGTTAACGAGGCTGGAGCAAAGCAGACCCTTCACCTTCCTTCTTTTGAGAGGAGGTAAACAGCAACTGCCTTTGGCTGCCCTTAAGAAGCAGCTGACTGAGAGCCTTCCTTAAAATCACTGCCAAGCCAAGCTGCAGAGATGAATTCAAGCAATGGAGAGGCATGAAAGTGCTTCATACCTCCAGGAGGAGGCAGAAAACCCACAGCCTCTTCTGTGCTTTAATTCCTGGGCAAGTTTTCCTCAGTTTAGACTTTCAGAGCTGACTAGAATGCACAGTCCTGGACCTTAAGTGGCTTTAGGCCCACACAGGTTCTCCATGGTCTTTTGTAATCTGTGACTTTGCAGTGATCTAATATGGGGACATTCTGCTCTCCTAATTCAGAAGTGGCTTTAATGTTATACTGGCTGCTGAATTCCATATTTACATTCACAGAATTTGCCAAAGGAATAGGTATAGATCCTATTTGAATCTAAGACCTAATGGAATAAGTGGGCTTTTTTTCAGTCTTCCTTTATCATTGTCTTTCCCTATCCATGCACCCTTGATCTCTGCCTTCACACCCTCTGCTTCTACCACCATCCCTGAATTTCAGACCTGCTTCCTAAGGATTCCTGCAGATGTCTGTCAGAACACAGAGCCCAAACCAGACAGGACCTTCACCCTCTGTTACAGCCCCTTCCCTCCCCTCTCCAGGAGCACAGTGTCTTAACACAGACAGGATAAAATATTTCCTGTTGTTTTCAGAACAAAAGCACATGACTGTGCACAGGAGTACCCAGCTCTCTTTTGACTTTTTTATTCAATCTGTCTTCTGCTGAAGGAAAAGATTGGAACATTTGGTGCCTGAGCCCTACACAGTATTCCTACTTCCCCAGTGAATTCACTGGGGCATCTCCATGGAGCCATCCAGCCCCATTATTAACACTTGGATCTTAATCCTCCTCTCACTGCAGTCAGCAGCACACCAGGCTGAACTGGAGGGGACACAGATCAGGCCTCCAAAGTCTGCCTTGAGCAGTGAACTGAGAGCTCTCCCCCCTCCCACAACGTGCTCGCACTCCGAGGTCTCCGGTCATTACTCTCTTTGCTGCCTCATTACCAGAATGTGCCATTAAAGTTTTGCTCACTTGAAAATGATCTCTTATTATCTCTCCATGGAAATTGCCCCGGCAACAAGCTTCCTTCAATATCTATCAAGCCAAAGAAAGCCATTAGAGGAATTACAGAGAGCTGCATGGATGCTCCTGCCCCATCCCTGGCAGGTGGGATCCCCCGGCTCTCCGGGGCTCTGGCTCCATCATGAGGCCACAAGAGCAGCCAAGTGTCCTTGTCAAGGTCCCTGTGAGGGTGGGGTGGACGAGACCTGCAGCCCAAACCTGGCACCCTCCCCCCAAAAAGGAGACCTGGTGCTCTGTGCCAGCATCACGAGCAGCAGCCGCTAAAGAAGAGAGGAGTGGCACAAACTATCCATACAAAGGTGTGTAAACAATCCCAAATAATCCTTCCTGGTTGCTTTCTTTTAGAGTGTCTCTCATGAAGAGCCCAGAAATTCTCCTATCCACCCTCTGCATGCCCACAGTGCTGTTTGTCTGGCTCCATTGCACCAGGCTGCCTTTTCCAGGCCATGCCTGCACAAGGCATCTCAAGGGCATGATTCATCTCACCTGCTTTGGACACCAGCACAGGATAGATTGAACCCCAGAGGTATCAGTTTCTCTCCCCTGCCTGCAAAAGAAGAGCAAATAACTCACTGCTGAGGGTATCTGTGTTGCCTGATGAAGCAGATTCTCAGAGTATCATTTCTGGAGGTGCTAAAGCATTTGGATTAGGGACCTTAGGGAAAAAAAAAAGTAACACCAACGGTTTAGCCATTTCCAAAATACAGCCCAAACCTGTGCAGAGAAGGGACTTGGTCTCTTGATATCGGAGTGCTTGACAGGCAAGTATCAGACTTCATCAGACTACCTGAGGCTGTATTTGATATTTAAGATGTTACAAAACCCTCTGGATTCACACAGGGTGGCAGCAGATGAGGTCCCAGGTCCTCCTTTATCCTGTACTGTCTCCCGTGACTCTGAGTCACACTGATGGCACATTGTTGTTATTTTTTTATTTTTATATTTATACTTTTATTTCTCTCCCTCGGCAGAATAACAGCACTGGCCTGTCTGCCACCTTTGACAACAGTGAAAGTCTAAAACACTCAAGGCATTTTGAAATAAACAAACTGTGGGAGGCAGGGCCCTGCTCTGCCCTTTCCACCACCAAACTCTGCAGGTTGTATTTCTGCATGTCCTGCTGTGACTTTATGATGCTTATATCCCCATTCATCTGTTTAGCTCAGAAATGAGATTTGCACCTTTAAGACTGGTTCCGAGAGCGAAGAGGGGGAAGAAGAAGAAGAAGATCAGTTTGTTTTCAGACACTGCACTCACTCCTCCACATTCCTGCTCCTGGACTGTGTTGTCTGCAGATGGACAGACAGCAGGACAGAGCTCTGCTTTGCTTTTAGTTAGTTTTAGCTCGCTGAGGCAGAGAAATTCCCTGGACTGTGGTTTTTTTTTTTTCCTTTTTCTTTGGACCTGTTTAAACCTGCTCTGGACTGAACACCCAGAAGAGCACCAGGAGCTCACACCTGTGGCCCACCAGGCTGGGCCTGGGCCATGGCATATCCAGAGCCAGAGGGACTGATGAGAGACTGGTAAGAGACTGATAAGAGACTGATAAGAGACTGAGTGAGCCGAGCTACAGCCCACCAAGGGGACTTCCTGAGTTTGTCATCTCTTCTGAACAGAGAGAGGTTTTATTGTTTAATTTTGTTCATTTTTTTAAATTTTTTGTTTGTTTGTTTGTTTTGTGCTGATGAATGCTCTGCCTGTTAAATAAACAGCTTTTTTCCCACTTTTCTCCAAGGAAATATTTTCCCAGACCAGCTGGGAGAGGGGCCACTTAAATTTGCTTTCTAGAGGAACTCCCTTAGAGGTTTTCTCCCAAATTTGCCCCAAACCAAGACACTGCACTTGGGAAGAGGCTTGATTTTCTCCTTGCAGCCCTGAAAATGGGAAAGGGAAGAAAGAATAGGGGCATGTCTTCATTGCTAGTCAGAAATCTGCATCCAGGGGGTTTTTAGAGTGGGAGCTGCTTCCCAGCAGCAGAGAAGTCTCCAGCAGCAGGGTACAGCTCACCTGGAGCTGACACAACGGGGAGGGAGGGTGGCACAGGGTTATGTCCCAGGCTGGTGACAGCAGTGATCATTGTGCTGGGAGTGCAGACTGACCCCAAGGGTGTTGCATGTTGGATATCTGCTTTCCTTACTCTCTGTGTGGATCCTTCCTGTGCCATGCAGCTCCCTGCTGCAGGGGCATTCTCCTGCCTCTCTCCTGCCTCTCCATCACAAAGCCTTCCCCTCCTCCTCATCCCTTTTTCCACCACCTCATACAATTACAAGGCCACAGGGCTCTGCTCTAAGCAAGGGCTGGCACATATTTGTCAGAGCAACCAGCTCCAAGGAGANTCCCAGACCAGCTGGGAGAGGGGCCACTTAAATTTGCTTTCTAGAGGAACTCCCTTAGAGGTTTTCTCCCAAATTTGCCCCAAACCAAGACACTGCACTTGGGAAGAGGCTTGATTTTCTCCTTGCAGCCCTGAAAATGGGAAAGGGAAGAAAGAATAGGGGCATGTCTTCATTGCTAGTCAGAAATCTGCATCCAGGGGGTTTTTAGAGTGGGAGCTGCTTCCCAGCAGCAGAGAAGTCTCCAGCAGCAGGGTACAGCTCACCTGGAGCTGACACAACGGGGAGGGAGGGTGGCACAGGGTTATGTCCCAGGCTGGTGACAGCAGTGATCATTGTGCTGGGAGTGCAGACTGACCCCAAGGGTGTTGCATGTTGGATATCTGCTTTCCTTACTCTCTGTGTGGATCCTTCCTGTGCCATGCAGCTCCCTGCTGCAGGGGCATTCTCCTGCCTCTCTCCTGCCTCTCCATCACAAAGCCTTCCCCTCCTCCTCATCCCTTTTTCCACCACCTCATACAATTACAAGGCCACAGGGCTCTGCTCTAAGCAAGGGCTGGCACATATTTGTCAGAGCAACCAGCTCCAAGGAGATCTTTGCATCCTGCCTGCTGTTTTTCTGGATTTTATCCTGGTTTTTGTCATCTGGGTAGGACAATGTGGTCCCCACAGCCTCCCCCTGGACTGGAATAGACGCTCTGCTCAGTGATGGACCCCAGGATTCAACCCAGCTCTCCAAGAGCTGTAATGATGCCGCTAAAAAATAACTCAAATTCCATGACTCCCCATACTCCATTTGTACAGCTGCCCTTGCCAAACAGCAGAGTGGGGCTGTGGCTCAGCCCAGGAGAGGAGGGGAGAGGGAGAATAAAAGAGACTGAAGGAGAAAAAGGAAGTTTATAAGCAAAGTGATGCCAGAAATAAAAAGCAAATAGGAGATAAAGGCAGAGAAAAGAAATCCACGGGCATGTGTCATATTTTGTAGGGTCAGCAGGTTTCTTGCTGGAGCTTTTCAGAGCCTGCCTGGTGTACAGGTGTCTCTGGGTGACCTGGAGCTGGTTTGGAAGGTGTATGCAGGGAGAGTGTTGGGAAAACATTTGCATTATCCACACAGAAGCCTCAGAGCCCCTGCAAATCTTTTCTTGGCTGGTTCCTTTATGAATGCCACTGAGGTGAGTCCATTTAAAAAAAAAAAAAAAAAAAAAAGGAAAATAATAAAGAAAAAAAACCCCGTAATCTCATGGAAGAAGGGACACATTTTGCTAAGCACAAAGCAGAAATAGGGTCTCTGGAGGCTCAAGCAGTGTTTTTAGGACTTGGTTTGGACTTCACAACCTGCTCAGCTGCAGCAAAGAGATGTAGCCCAAGACTTTTGTTAGCTGACTTGGTCATAAAGCAGCCAATTAAGCCTGGAACTCCCAGGGGAGGATTTAATTTCTTTCAGCTGGGTCCCACATGTGCTCTCTTTCTCCAGCTGGCCAGCAGCTAGCTCTGCCAGAGCAGCCCTGGCCTTCCCTGTACCTGGAGAGACTTTTAAGCACTCCGTGGGTTCCCACTTACACTCCATAATGGCTCTGCAAGTCGGGACTCCTGGGCTCCTTCCCTGCCTCCATCTCCACCTTGAGGGATGACTTCAAATAAATCATTTCCTTCCCTGTGCCTGCCAGCTGTGAAACGTGGCTAATGACACTCTCCTGCCTTTTCAGATTGCTGTGAGATTCCCTGCAATCACAGGGCAGTGTTATTGTAGAGACAGCACTGGATTGCCCAGCTCAAAAACGCTTTTAGGAGACCTGATTGTGCTGCAGGAGGGGTTTGCTGACTGAGGGAGAGTGGGCAGAGGGTAAAAGATCAACAGACAGGATAGGAGAGGTCTGAGATCAGCAAAGATCAGAGCATCCAAGGAGCAGGAAGATGAGCAAAAGGAAATATTATTTTATTGGTTAATACTATGCCAGGAATAATCTTTCCAATGTGTTATTCACCAACAAGAGGATGGGGTCACTTTCTGCTTTTTGAAATATTTTGGGAGTTCTGGGTTTGACACTCCAAAGTGGGGAAACATCCAGGGTAGTACTGGGCACTTGCAAAATTAGTCCAGGAACAAATTCCACCCAAAGTAAGCACTTACTCATTGGATCACATTAAATCATCAAAATTATGATAGCAAAGGGGCTTTCAAGTATTTCTCCAGGTATGAGGATATCAGGGGACAGTCACAGGACAGCTCTGCTACTTCAGGGAACAGGAGGAATTCAGGAAACTGGATTTGAATTTTCTGCATGGGGTAAAGAGCCTGTGCCCATGGCTCCCAGGTATTGAAGGAAATATTTGGCCAAATCTAGCCTGGATATGCTTAGACTCTTAGCACAGGGTGTTCTGGGTCATTTCACTGGGGAAGATGTAATTGTTTAATTGAGATTGCAAAATTGAAGTGAAACAAAAAGTAACAGAAGACCTAAATGGGGTTTGTCTATGGGCACCCCATGTGGCAGGAATTCTCAGAAGGTATTTAGCCTGGGGAGGAATGTTAATGGCAGGAGGACTGCAGAATTATGAGAGTCTTAGTGAAAAGGAATTTATTGCTTTTCATGCCTTGGAATCATAATATGGAAACTGTGATCTTATTCGATTAGATTAATGGTTAGGCAAATTTAATACAGGTCAAAAGAAAAAAATAAAAACCACCACCAGAGCTGATGTACTGTGCAGTCAGTTCATGTAATTCACTGCTGCAGGAGGTCAGAGAGTGATGTGCTGGAGCTGGAGTTAAGAAAGAGCTCTGTAATTTTACAGCCATTAAGAGCATGTCATTATACCTGTGAATGGGAGAATGGAAATCTCAAACCTGAGAATGCACAGGAAGAATAGCCTTAGGAAAGAAATTCCCCCATCTTCTTCCATCACCTTTCACACGCCTGGGAGCTGTATCAGGCTGGGTTATTGCCATTACCCCTGGAATTGCCTGCTGGCAGCCCTCAGAATGTGTGCAGCTGCTCAGTGGTGCAGTGAGGCACGGCCAGGAGCTCAACTCCTTCAGTTTGCTGAACAACACTGGCTTTCCTTGCAGGCTCCCATGGCCTCCTGCTTTATTGGGTTAAGGAAATCCTCACTGCCTGCACCCTGGAATGCAACAGCCACAAAATTCCCCAGTGCTCCAGCCCAGCAGCAGTCAAAGAGAAAGGCAGTGCTGTTTTGGTGGCCTCCAGCTAAAAATCTCTCTCCCTACAGAAGATTTTTGCAGTTGACATCTCACAGCCTGTGCCTCATGGTTTGGATGAGAGCAGAGGGTGTTCAGCAGGGCACTGTCCCCACAGGGAACCAGTTCCACAGAAGGCAATACTGCCTAGGCTTCCTAAAAGCAAGGAGGGAACTCTATTTCCATAGAGGCAAAGAGCATCAGGAGCACCTAACGCCTTTGCGCAATCACCCTCTAGATTTTCACAGATCCGTGAGAGAGATGAGCTGGGAAATCTGGAGCTCCTGTCACAGTTTGCTTTTTCCCAGGGAGAGCCATGGCATTTCATTCCCAATGTCATGCCCCTGCTGTCTACACAAAAACTCCTCGTGTTTAGGTGAGGAAGGCGATGACAAGAGGGCATGTTGGATCCAGGAAAGACATCAAGGGTGTGGCATGCACAGTGAGCAACTGGGACACTCTACTGGGGACCTGCATCTCCCTTGGTTTGTGGTTCATCTGCACCATCAGGTGCTGGGCTGCGCCTTCTCCCCAGCAGCTAAATGGAGACATTCCTAAGAATGTCACAGTCATAAGAATGTCACAGTCGTAAGAATTAGACACGTGGGAATTCAGTGTGTTTTCCACCTGCCTTTACATTCAAAAATTGAATTAATCTGCATTTAAACAGGCATTGTTTTCTGTGTTGTGTGAGGAACTGGGGAATAGATTCATGTTTAAGTCAGGTTCTAATTTGGGGGAGAATTAAAGTCTCATAAATAAGGCACAGTATTTATTCAGCACGTTGTTAAAGATATCCATCTTTAGCTCCAATACAATCCTTTTTCTTCTTTGCAAGCAACACAGTGAAACGTAAAACATTTTATATGCCATGAGCACACAAAACTCGTGGCCCAAGTGCTCAGCTGGTGCAAACTGGCACAGATGAGTGGCTGGCAATGCAACAGCATCCTCTGATGCTGCACAAAGAGGTGTCAGAGCTGACCTTGCTTTGCTGTTACGTCTCCCTAACATTGCTCCCAACCAGAGCAATCACACCTGCATCTTCTCCATGCCACGTGGAAGCCTTTACCAGCATGTGGGATGTGGGGAAGGGGCTCCCAGGGCAAGTCCCTCCTGCTCTGCATGGCTGAAAACCTGCAGTGCCACTGCCTGTGCTCATGGGGAAACACAGATGGATGCTGAGAGTGCCAGTGTGCTGGAGAGCATTTCCCAGGTGGGATATTACCTTTCAAGCCACCCAAAAGTCCTTAGGCAGGAGCAGCCAGCTCAGGACCTGTAGTAAAACATCCTTTATCCATCCCCATGGCTTGAATGTCCCTTCTTGCTTCCCTGGGTTTTCTGGCAGCACTGAGCCTCCCAGAGGAGCACGCACCTCTCTGCTCCGTGTGCTCCTGCCCCCGGATGTTGGGCTCTCCTGCCAGCATCCTGGGGCCCAAATGGCCTTTCTCCAGCTCAGCTAATCTGTCACTGCTGAATCTGTCAGCTGGCACATAATGGATGTGCTCTGGCTCCGGGTGGGCAGGGGGGGATGGCACAGGCCCAGGATTTCCAATGCATGTCTCAGGGAAGGGGGTAAAAGCTGCAAATGTGATGCTTTTCCCTCCCCATTTCCAGCAGGCTCCCAGCCCACTTCAAAGGGAATAGCCCACAGGAGGCTGGTGGTTTTTTAGAAGATCTGCTGATGCTGAACTAATCCCAAATTTTAGCTGCTTCTTTGAAAAGTCCCCCTGCCCTCTGTGCAACCTGCATGGCTGACAACTTCCAGAAAAGGAGCAGCAGGGTGTTTGGGGCAGAGCCAGCTTTCCAGGAGTGTATCTCCCCCTCTCCCGGGTGGATCTGGGTGGCACTTGGGTGGGAGGGGAGGATCTGCTGAGGGTGGGAGGATCTGCAGTCACAGGGTCCCCGTGTCAGACTGGTGCAGTGTTGAGAGCCCACCCAGAGCCCCCAGCTCCAGCCCATCTGCACAGCAGAGAGGAGCTGCGGGCTGGACCCTGCATGGCAGGAGCCCAAGCTGGCACTGCTTCAGCTGGACACCTTCCACCAGTGACAGCCTGTGCTAGGGCTGTGTTTCACAGCTTGTGAGTCCCTGTCAGTGCCTGGGTGACTCTGGACTCTGCACAGCAACCAATACCCTGCTCACACCTCCAGCCTCTGGTAAAATAAAGCTCCTTATAATGAATCATCTCCAGAAGTCCTGCCCCTGCACACAGGCCACTGTCCCCTCTCTACAGAACAAGCTGTGCATTTCAAAGGCATGGGTCAGGCACCAGGCAGGACTTCCAGCAAAACATATTCCAAGAGATGCTGTGGCAAGTAATTATGGTGATCCCTGACTCAGAGATCAGCCACGGCACTCACAACACAGTAAAGCTCTTTGTATCTGTGGCAGGAGGAACATGAACTCTTGCAAACCTGTCCAGTTACCTGAGGCATAGAAAGACAAACCAGTCTGGATTGGAAAGGACCTTAAAAATCATCTCATTCCAGCCCCTGCCATGGGCAGGGACAACTTCCACCAGAGCAGGTTGCTTCAACCTGGCCCTGCTCAGGTCCCATACCAAGATAAATGCACTCACCCATGCTCCTGGAAGACCCAGGAGCTTTGCAGGCTGTGCCCCAGAGCACTGCCTGGAGCAGAGGACAGGGCAGCTGAAAGTTTTGACATGGAGCTCACGAGCCAAGTGACAGAGCCTCAGTGCAAACACCACATCCCCCAGGAAGATGGACCTTGCCTTGTCAGGCACAGCAACTGCACAGAGCTGTGACAGCCCTTGTGGCACCACCTGAGTTATTCTGTCAGCTGGTCACTGTCACCAAGAAAATAATAAACACTTGGAAGGAGGGTACAGCAGTGCTGGGGTGGCCTTCAGAACACACTCAGATATCCCAGCAAAGCAGGAGGTGCTTCTGCCTGATGCTCTTGTGAAGCCAGAGAGTCAGAATCCCCCTGCATGTTCCTGGGGACACAGAAAGTAAACAAAAATTTACCACCCACACTGCTCTCATGTCCTTGCTTGGGACTTGGGACCTGACATTACCTCCCTGAGTCTGACAGAAATAGGGAATTACTGCATGGCAGCCTGGTTAAAACTGGCTTGAGGACTTCCTGTCTTCTGTGGTGGCCCCAAATGCTGTCATCCTTTGTGTTTGGGTTGGAGGCCAGGGGGCTTTGCTGATCTACACCTGCAGATTTAGAGGAGATTTGAATATTGTAATTACAGGTTTTCCTGTCCTTGACACTGAGCTTCCCCAAGCACCTGTTGTCTCTCCAGTTCCAGCTCTTTGGAGCAGGTTACTGTGTATGTTCTGCAGGATTGTTTCCACACAGGGTCACATCCTCAGTGGCTGTGGGGAGAACTGACCCATCACCTCCCTCGTGGGATCCCTCCCCTTCAACTTCAGCTGCCCAGAAATCAAGCACATTGAATATAAACCAACAGTCTGGTCTTTTCCTATGATCACTGGAGAAAGGTTGGCATTTCCCAAATTATTGCCATCACCCAGTGGGTGTCAGGGAAGGCAGGGTTCAGGTACCACCTCATTAGGACAACGAAAAGTGCTTGATTTGCATGAAAAACCCGATCTGCCCCTGGGGTGAGTTAGTAAAGCTCCTCTAAGCCATGCCAACAGCACATTTGGATTGATCAATAGCCCTGGCTCAGCTATCCGTGCTAGGCAGTAGTGCTCATCTACAGCAATTACCTAAAAGCCTGGGGAGGGGAGGAGATCAAGCAATTTAGCAAGGGGACAGGGCCTTTGCATTGATTAAAAATGTAATGGGAGCTTTGCAGTGGCTTCAAAGTTGCCCCTGAGGTACCTGATGGGGCAGGAGTCACAGCACTGCTGGGCTTTGCCTGTGCCCTGCAGCCCAGCACACCTGGGCACCGGGGACAGCTCCGAGGTGCTCAGGGATGGCTCCACAGCCCAGTGACACAAACAGAGCATCCCAGCCCGAACGAGAGAGATGTGCCAGAGATTAGAGCGGCAGGATAGAAGGAGGGGCAGGGCCCGCATGTCTAAATCGATGGAACAATCAGTGGAAAGCTAAAGCAATTTCGAGATTAGGCCTCTTTTATGGAAAGCAGTGATCTCTTTGTGATGAAAAGCCATCCCAGCCTATTGCTGTAATCTTACCTCTGCTCAGGCAGGTTCCCCGTGTCTGTGCCTGACCCACTTCCTTCAGCTCCTGCGCTTGCTTCCTTCAAGTGCAGTTTTAGCTCCACATAAACACCTTGTTTAAATTGCTTTAATCTCCAAGTGCTCTTTCTATTGATTTGAAACAGTTTAGCTGTCAATCAGCCCTTTCTCTTCACACTGCGGACTGGGAGGAAGATTAAAATAACAAACAAACAAGAGGTGGATGAGCAGGGAAGTTACTTTGAGTTTTGCAGGGGCTGCCAGTTTTGTGGAGTCTGGAAACAGGTGGAAACGAGGTCATTTCAGGTGGAAACGAGGTCATTTCAGGTGGAAGTGAAGTTCTTGCAGGTGCTGAACTCTGCAGAAAGGCCCCGTTCAGGAGGGAGGGCAGTGTGTGATGCCCTGCAGTGCCCTGTTCTTGCAGTCTGTGCAGTCACTCACAGGGCTGTGGGTGTCTCTTCCAGCCGAGTGTTATGCAAATATTTCCAGGAGACAACTTCAGTCTTAATGAAGTTTGCAGTCAGCACTAATAACACACACACACACACAGAAGATAACACAGGTAAACAGGTGCACAGAGACAAAAAGTACTTTTCCCAAGGGCAGGGCATGAATCCAGAGAGTCTCCTGATGAGGATCCAGCACCTCACCAAAACAAGTAATAAATAAACACAATTAGCCCACTCAATAAACCCATTCAGAGGGTTACTCAGGGGTACTGAGGGAAGGAATGGACCTGCACTCTCACATGGCTTTGGAACCCTGGCTGCTGGCAGCTGTGTCCCTGAGGGCTGTGCAGAAGTGCCACTGAGGAAGGACATTAGAGCTGGAGCAGCGAAGCTGCGGATGCTCCTGCAGGCAGTGATCCCCTGGCACTTCCCCTGGCTTGGAGAGCACACCAGGCCATCTGCACTCAGGACCATCCTGATGGCAGGCTGGAGGCAGTGAGCTATTATTTAATCATTACAGCAAGGATAATGGCAGGCCAGAGAGGCTGATTGCTGCTGGAGAGGTCAGCGGTCAAGGAACTGAGAAGGAGAATAAAGATGAGGAATGGCACGCGTGGCTTTGAAAGAAGTGTGTGGCCAGCTTAGCCTTCCTCCAGTCAGAGTATTGATTGCTAAAATTAAGCTGTGGGTCTCTAGTTAGAGTCTTCAAAGTGGAAATGCACTGAAGTCCAGTGCAGTGCTAGTCACACACTCTGAAAATCCATCAATTAATCACATTAGGCAAAGCCAATATTAGACACAGCCACACTCAGATTACTCTGCCATCATGGGCTGAAGAGAAGCCCCTCTGGTGACCTGCTTGTTTCTGCCCCTTCCCACAAAAGGCTTTTTTACAGCCCCATGAGTGTGATAAGGACTCACCCTGCACTCTGTCCTGATGAGAGGGAAAATTTCCCAGCACTCTTCCCCTTGTATCCAGTGCAGAGGGATTTTCAGGGAAATACATTTGTCTGCTAAAATCCTCAGAATGCTGTGGCCTGGGAGGGACAGGAGATTGGGCAAATGACAACCCCAGAGGGGCTGGAGGGACATGGGGGGTGAGAAATGGGGCTTCAGCCACGCTCTGAATAATCCAAGGGAGAGCTGCCAGTCCTGCAGCTGGAGCGCTCAGGGATTTCTGGCGAGGGCTCACAGAACAAAGAGGCCTGAAATCGATTGGGTCATTCATTTGAATGTTTAAAATAATAATAATAACTCTCTTTGAATGGCTTTCTTTCCCTTCAAGCAATTTAAGCAGCTGCTCAATTTCCATTTGGCCTCGAGATCCTTTTATTGATAGGCTGTAAAAATTTGCATGTGGTGGAACGGCTGCTGGGGGGTTTGGGGAGGGAGGGTCACACCTTTGGAACTACAGGGGCTGTGGGGTTTTCACTTTCTTCTGCTGACTTTTGAAAGCAGGAGCAGGAATAAAAGTTGGAGCAAAGGGGTCACAGAGGAGCCAGCACAGATCAAGAGAGAAAAGATCACTGTCTGCACAAAATGAAACAGCTGTCCCACAATACAGTCTCCTCTGCTATCAGCCCACTCTGAAAAAGTTCCAGTGTTAGATACAGGATAAGGTGAAAGTCCTAGGGAGAAAATATTCAGTGATTGAAAGAATAAAGATGGAATAATGAGTTTAAATACAGGGTAGATTTAAAGTTAGATGGACAGCTGGCCTTTCAGTTCTGCCTATATAGCTCCTTCCTTTTAAAAATAATATTCTATCCTTTCCTAATATAATAATATTCTATATTTTATTAGTATAATAATATTTTTACATTTTACTAATATTCTTTGGTCAAATGGGAGAAGAGGAAGAAGGAAGGCATCGTGTTTTTTTGTGCATGATAAGCAAGGCTGGGGTGTGAGGTGAAAGCTGCTTCTGCATGGGGGAGCTTCAGAATATCCTGACAGCTCAGAGAAAACCTTCTGGAGGCTGGTAAAAGACAACTTACACAGGGAACAGTGTAATATGGGGAAGAAAAAAATATATGTCAGCAATCCCTTTCTGATGACAGAACAAAGTGTCATTCCAGGAAAACAAGCAAATTTGAAAGAGGGAAAAGAGAGAGGCTATAAAACAAGTAGATTTTTTTTTCTTTTTATACACAAAACAGAGACTGGATTGATTTCATGATTTTAGAGGGCTTCAGTCCTATGAATAAAGATGTCTTTCCCCAGTTGTTCACAGCTGGCTGGCAGCCACTGGACACAGCAGTGAGGGGCAGAGCATGGAATGGAGCAGCCAGGACCGACTGGTGGGTGAGGATTATGGACAGCCAGGGGCCTGGGGAGAGGTGTCAGCTAAAATAGGACAGGACAGCAGCAGCAGGGTCACAGCACAAAGATTTAATTTGTGGGCTTGTTCTCCTCTGTAGGGGTGGGCTGATGTGACACCCACGCACTGAGCAACAGCTGGCAACATCTGCCACAGCTCCTCCTCTTCTTCAGCTTTCAAACACTTGCTGTCCTCATCAGTTCTTCTGATTTCTCCTCCCCTTGCACTTCCTGACTGCTGCAGTTTGCTTTTTCTTAATGAAGTCCCTTACTGGGGCTTCAAAGGGGAGGTGCACAGAAGTCAGGAAGAGGAGGGAGTGGTGCCTTTCTGTCTTTCAGGTTCAGATTGCAAACACACACATATGCATACACACCAGCAAAGCAAAACAAAGAGGGAAATCGATAGCCCTGGTCAAAACTCATTTTCAAATCTCAATGAAGTTTGTGATTAGTAGAGCCCCGCAGATGTCACTGTTTCAGTCTTGATCTGATCCTTAAATGTCAGCCTTGCAGAATCACAGCAAGCTGGGGGTGAACAGGACTTGCAGATGCCACCAAATCCATCCCCTTGTCAAACAGCCCCATTTCCAGGAGATTCTCCAGCAGGGAAAAAAGCCAGGTCCTTTTTATGGTTGATGTTGTGTTTGGATAGAGAAATGCAATGGGCAGAACCTGCTTTCTTTATTGAGTTTACCTCAGCCCTGACACCCAGCACGTCCCAGGATCTCCCTGATGAGCAGGGCAGATCCCAAACTCAGACTTTCCTCATCACCAGCTCTGCCAGTAGGTTTTAGCATCTTCCCCACTGGGTTCAGAATGGGTGGGGAGCGTGGGGAAGGATGATCACGCAAGAAGGAGAAGGAAATTCAGGCTGTTCTAATTTCCTCCACAAAATATGCAATTTTTAATTTGTGTTTCATCAAATGACCACAGGCAGATGAGAGGTAGGTGAGGATGTGAGAATGTGAGAGAGGAAATGAGGAAAATAAACTTTGGCCACCTGAGCTTGTTTCTGAAGCTGGACATAACCGGTGATTAGCAAAATCCGACAGAGCCACAATTACATCCTGCCTGGCTGGGATGTAAATGTCAAGAGTCCTGCGGCTGGGAGAGGACCATGAATATCTGCTGCACAGCCAGGGGGGTGAGGAACCTCCAAATGAGCCTGACATTTGCTTAACCTGAAACAAAGGGCAGGGAAGGGGCCCATCCCAGCGACTGAGAGGGCTGTAGATGAGGAGCAACACCTCGCTTAAACACAGGCTTCTGTCGTGGCTGTGGAGCTGTGACAGAGGGTGAGCTGTGGGAGTTTGCACTGGGAGGGGGTGCCAAGAGGGTGGGTGGAGGAGCAGATGTGTTCACACTCCCTTTTGGCAAAGGGAATAATAACATTTGCCTCCTTTAAAGGGAAGGCTGATGAATAGTTAGTAAGCCTGGGCTGGGCTGCTTTCCATAGGCTCTGTCTTCTCTGAGGGCTTTTCATGCAGGAAGATTTAAGAAGCAGGACCTCTAAGCTAAATAAAGAAAAGCTACTCAGCAAGGATGGTTCCCTTTCTTGCAAAACTCAAAATTTAAAGAAATTTTTTGTCTTCTTCAGGGCAAAACTACGATCTCAAAATTTTATGGACTGAACTGAGAGGGGAAGCACAAAGAACAGGCTCCCTCAGATGAGTCAACGTATTTGTGATGAGCAGAGTCATCTAAGGCTAGATAAATGTAGATTCAGGTCTGCCTCCACCTGCTTCAGAGCAAGGCTGGTGTCAATCACATCTCAGTCATTCTTTGTCCTGTGTCCCCACTCAGTTCTGCACCCTTGTCCATTAGACTTGTCCTGCTCCAGTTATGAGCTCATCCAAGCTGGTTCAGCCCCCATTAGAAAGAGCTGATGTCCACCCACAAGCATTTTCCAATTAAAATCCATTTCAGGGAAATGAAGTCATAATAAAGGATCTGTGGTGTTGTGTCAGACCAGAGGTTCCTTGTCCCCTTCCTCACAGAGCAAAGCTTCAGAGAAGGTCTAAGATCAGGAATAAAGGAATATCCTTCAGATCAGGCAGTTTCCAAGTACAATTCTAACTACAGCTGGTTTGTGCCACTGGAAGGACACTTGGGTTCAAGGCATCTCAATCCTTAGAGTCTCCTGGAACTTTCCTTGAACCAACACACAGCCATCCCATCACTTTTGCTGCACACAAGTACGTGCATGGGTTTGAAAAAGCTGCTTATTACAGTTCAGTGGAGGAGGATAGACCATATTTTATCACAGATCAGTTTGTAAGGTTCATTATTGATTTTAATGTACCTGTGCCAAGAGGCAACGATGGGCACAGTTTTTTAAAGAGAAGGAAGGAAGATTAAATATACTCAATCCTTGTCACCTTAGCAAACATTTATCCATCCAGTTGTGTGCGATGAGAAGTCTCTATTCCAAAGGAGGAATTAAATTTTAATAGGACAGAAACATGTTTCTGGGGCTGTCATGGCCCAGGATTGGAGCACTGAAGGGAACCATCAGTGACTGCTGACAGAAGGAAAACAGAAGGTGATAACTTATGCCTGAATGACTGATAGTGGGGAAGTAGGTGACGCAGGACAGGACTGATGTGGAGTGTCCTGGCCAGTGATGTAGAGAAATTCCGCTCAGCAAGGAGGCAGAGAACCCCCAGCACTGCTGTAGCTCACAAATGTTATGCCAAAGTCAGGATGAAAACCAGCAAACCCCAGTACAGGCCAGAAGGCTCCTGACTGGTGCACACTCACTCCCCCCCAGGTTCCCCAGCAGCAGCACTCAGCCTGCAGGACTGTGTTTACCACTCAGCATCTTCCTTGCTTTGCAGGTGGGCTCTGCTCCAGCTGGGGAATGTGCAATCCTCCCAGGAAGTGCTAATGAGAGGGTTAATGTCCTTCAGCAGGGAAAGGCTGGCACAGCAGGTGAAGCCTTTGCTGGGCTCTTCAGGGCACAACCCGGGATCTTCAGGGCCAGAGAGCAGCATGTGGCACAAGGAGCTCTAATGAACTGGGCCAGTGGAGGCTGGGAAACGGTTTGGGCAACTCCTGTGCCACGCTGGGTACCCCTGAGTGGGCACAGCAGAGCTCTCCCACCAAGGTCTCCTCCACGCTCCACCGGTGACCTCACTTTACCTCCTGCCCTTTGGTGGCTTTCGCAGCTTCTTACTTCCAGTCATTACCAGCCACTGTCTGGATTTAATGAGGCCAGAGTTCGCCAGATGAAATAAATGCAGGTTCCCGAACCCTCTAAACCAAAGCTAATGAAAAATATATGCTCCCTCACTCCTGCTCTCATTTTCACATCCTGCAAATTATCTGTGCTAATGCACGCAAGGCGCTGCTCCTCCACGGCTTCAGATGCTGAACTTTGAGTCTTTGTCACATCAGCCAGCACCAAGTAATTCTGTACAGAAGTCTGACATTTCCAGTTGAAAAAAATAAATTGATTAAAATTCAACAGGCATGTAGTGTTCAGTTTTTAAAGGTCGGCAAATCTAAGGAACTATCAACTGTAAAATAATTCAGCATTTAGAGGGGAGGGGCAGCTGGGGGGAGTCCTGGGAAGAGGGAAGGAGCGTGGAATGTTAGGATCATTTACTGCCTGCATTTCACTGTCAAGAACATAATTACAGGCAATTTAATTATTGTATAATGGAAAGGGTCCATGTTCCTGAGCAGCACAGCCAGATCCTCCTTTGCCTCCCTGGGCTCTATGCAGTGCAGATGTGGGGAGGGATCTGACTGTGACCGGGAGGAGTGCCTGCACAAGCACCTTGGAGAGCGAAGATGGAGACTGGGTGAGGCTCAGCTGAGGGACACTTTCAGTTGTCCTTCTGTGTAGAATCTCAGAACCTTTTGGGTTGGAGCACCCAGTCTGACCCCCCTGCCTAGGCAGGGTCACCTGGAGCAGGTGACACAGGGGAGAATCCAGGTGAGTTTGGAATGTCTCCAGAGCAGGAGACTCCATGACCTCCCTGGGCAGCTCTGCCACTCTCCATGGAAGAAAATTCTTCCTCAGGTTGAGGTGGGACTTCTTGCATTGTAGTTAAAGTCCATTACTCCTTGTCCTGTCACTGGGCACCACTGAAGAAAAGGTAGAAGGATCAGGCTATTTGGAGCAATACCCCATCCCTGGAAGTGTCCAAGGCCAGGCTGGATGGGCCTTGGAGCAACCTGGGACAGTGGGAGGTGTCCCTTCCCAGAGCACGTGGTGGAAGGAGATGATCTTTCAGGTCCCTTCCAACCCCAAACCATTGTATAATTGCAGAATTACTAATTACTAAGAAACCTGGAGGCAGAAATCTTCAGTTTGAGCCTTCTTTGGCAGGTTGCAAGTTCTAATTAGGACATACTCTCTTCCATGAAATGCACTGAACATGTATAAATCATGTTATCTAATGCATGGCTTATTTTCTTCTCCCTTATCCCACACTCTTGTTAAAGTCTTTCTTCTTCAAACCCTTTTGTGCATGAACTTGAGACCTGTTCCTTCCAGCCTGGAACATGTTTGGTTTCACTGCTCTGTAAACTCAAGAAATACATCCCATGGGAAACATGTCAAAGAGCTTAGAGGCACAGGGAGCAGAGGAGGGTCTGGAGAGAGGGATATTCTGTCTTTATCACTCAGGACCCATGAATATCAGGGTACAGTCAATATGCTTGTGATTTATTATTCCTTGTAATATCAAATTCTCCCCTCACACCAGTGTCAGGCCATTGATTTTACTGGGGACAGGAACATTGTGACTGACAAGAAGAACGTGGCTCATGAAGTTACTGTTGGATTGTGGTATCCAAGCCAAAGACCACCAGAAGGACTCCAGACAGCAAAAAATCCACATCAAAGGAGAGCAAGATGACTCCTGCTGCAGGGGGGCTATAGGAAGCTTCTCCAGGGAAAACTGTGACTCAGCAGCAGGCCAAACCAACATTTAAAAGTAGAAAGAAGGGGAAAAGAAAGAGAAAGAAGGGCCAGCAGGCACATTGCTGTTGCTCTGTCTATCACCCAAATGCTGCTGTAGTCAGTACAAAGGAGAGGCAGAGGAAAGGGAACATTGTGTTGTCTTCATTTAAAATGCTCCCAGCATAATCTCTGCTAACACAGCTCCATCCCTGGGCCTGTCTTGCCTTTTCTCAACAGCAATCCACTCCAGTGCATCACTGCAAGCTCCTTCTAAGCTTCTGACCTCCCTTATACCACTGGAAAAATCTCTCTGCCCCTTACCCCAACTAGTGAGCCCCTTTTGCAATGGGACACCCACATCCCCACTCATTATCTCAGCCAGTGCAGGGATTCAGCTCTTCCATCACCACATACAAGACCTGGACCCCGCCTTCTGCAGGACCACAAGCTCACAGCCAAGTCTCCAACGTGCTCTGGGTTGATCAAGCACACCACAAGTACCAGCACACCACCAGGCTGCAGGGGCATCTCCCCACGTGGTCAAGGCTCTCCAGATCCTACCCCTATGGATTGAAACCTGTGCCAGGGAAAGAGGAGGAGCCCCTGTGGAGCTTGCACAGGTGGGGTCTGGGGAAGTTGGGGCATCCCAGCTCCCCAAGGAGCAGGGCCTGCTGATGGCAACACCAGGGCTCGTTCATGAATCAACGTCAGCCCGGCTCTGCACTGCCTCCTTCCCCTCCCACTGGTACCCAGCAGCCAAAAAGCACCATGTTGATTATTCAAGAGTGGGCTCTTAACAGCTCTAATCAGCTGATAATCCAATAACACACTCAGCTGAGCTGCACTCTCAGCTCCCAGGTCCTTGCCGCTGAGAGAACATTTACAGCTGCCTCGTGTTGATAACAACTGCCCGGCTGGCAGGAGGGGAGCACAGCAAGTGAATCACACTCCCTGCTTCCCCCTGCTCCTCAGCCAGGCCGGCACACTCCTCCTCCCAGCCCAGCCTGCCCCAGCCCCTCTCTGCTCCCAAATTTTGGCACAGCTGGATGCTGGTGGGATCCTGCCTTGCCATGCTTGCAGCTCCCACAGACCAGCTCCTGGGATCCTCAGGAAAGTAGGGTGCCTGTTCTCTAGAGCTACGCCCCTGGCAAAACTGCTTTAAATGTAATAAATAAAAGAGGAAGCATCAAATCCACATTTTGAAGGCATTTGAAATGCAAGATGCCAGGGACCAGCCAGCACAGCCTCAGGCCCTTTTAGTTCTCCAACACTTCAGCACAAACTGTGAGTGTTCAGCCAGGGTGGCCTGGAGCCAGCGCAGGGAGAGACATTAAATGCAGAAATATCTCTTCCTCTGCATCATCCCAGCTTTCCATCCCAACCCCATCCTGAGGCAGGCAGAAAACCATTCACACCTGCTTCTCACTGCTTTCACAGCTTGATTTCTCAGCTACAGAGTATGGCTGAGCCTCCTGGCACAGCCCTCTGTCTCCTTGTCTCACCTTCCATTTTGCATAGCTCCTCTTGTCCAGCCGGGTCCCTCCCCGGGGCTTTGTCCTATGATGGGGTCATGCTCAGCCCCTCCTGCCCCACACAGCAGCTACCTGACCCCATCTCATTAATCAATTCCCCTCATTAGCCATGTAATTACAGCCAACTGCTTAATTCCTCTAGGTGTATGACAGGGCTGCACTAGAAGAAGGTGTGGAAAGCCAGTTCTGGGGCTAAGTACAGATATTCCATTAGGAAATGACACCAATTTCCCCGAGCACTGAAAGGAGTAGTTGCATCTGTGTGTGCATGTGTGCAGGAGTTTGGGCATTCAGAGCATATCACCCTTTATTTCCTGAAACACTTTAGCTGGCAGATTTACTACTCAGACAAAAGGATGTGAAGAAATCTGTATCCCCTCTGTAGCCCTTTCTTGGAGACCAGAAGAATGAAAGTAAAATGGAATAACCCAGAGCAGGGTGTTTCCTCCTCACCAGCTCTCCCAACCCATGGATATCTCCAAATGGTAATTTTGCCATGGGTGCCCCTCTGGAGCAGGAAAGTGCATGGTTTGGAGTCATATTGAGATGTTCAGGTGTAATGGAAACTAAACTGGGGTGGTTGGTCAAGGAGGAGAGCTGGACCTGGCCTCCTCCATGGTCAGGGGGCAGTGGGCACCACACACCCACAGTGCCATGGGGTTCATGCTGCTCCTTTCTCTCCTGGGACAAACTCTCCCTGCTCAAATCCCATGGTGGGACAGGCTGGCCTGTTCTTCCTCCTCTTCCTCCTGGGATGCTGCTGTTTGCCATGACAACCTCACACCCAGCAGGAGCAGCACCAGCAGCCCATCCTCACCAGAGCCTCCTGCAGCCACCCAGGAGGGCTCCCAGTGGAGGCAACAGTCACCCCACACAGACCATCATGTACCTGTCCCCCTACTCCACTTCCACCTCTCCTCAAAGCCAGCTTGCTCCCTTCCACTCCTTCTCCTGCCTTCTCCCCTTTCCTGCAGACCCCAATTAATCCTGGGTGTCATTTTCCTCAGAAATGAGCTGTGCCCTCCTGTTCTGGCAGGTCTCTTTCCCATCTCCAACCTTCCCTCACACACTGTAAAGTCTTTCCTATGACAAGTCCCAGCCAGCAGCTCCTTCTCTCCCAGTGCTTTTGCTCCCTGCCCTCTTTGTAGTCTGTCTCCTCTGTGCCAAGCTGCCAGTCCTGGGTGCACTTGTCTACAGCTGGACTTGATGATCTTAATCATCTTTTCCAACCTTAATGATCCTGTTGTCCACAAAAATCGGATTTTTTACCCAGCGTGCAACAAGCCAGTATTCCATGATTCTATAGTATCAGCAGCATTCAGTGCCACAGGATGGGACATGCACATACTGATGCAATCAAAATTCAGGGAGCAAAAGAAAAGCCCATTAAAATCCAGAGCCCAAACCTCCTTCTTGCCTCCACAGCAAAGTTAGTTCAGTGCTTCCCCTTGTGCTGCTTATTTTGGGTATATAGCAGCTCCAAATACCTTCAATGGGGCTCCTCTGCTCTGCTGTGTGTGTAATCCCCTCTCTTAAAACAGCCCTGATTATATGCTTAGGGAAGAGTCTGGAAAAGCCCAAGGGACACCAAGATTCTCTGCAGAAGGATCTGGGAAGAGCTGGGGTTTTGGAACTGAAAACAAAGTGCAGAAGTATCGCTGCCTCGCTTCTCCCTCTCTGTGCAGAAATCCTCCCAGCAGTAATGATGTGTTTGGGGAGCTGGGGCCACTGCAGACACGGCTGGGAGGGGGACAGGATGGGTGGGAAGGAGGGGAGCTGGTACAGCACATCTCCAGGGGAGCACTGTCCTGGTGGAGGCTCTTCAGGGCTCCAGATGCAGGTGGCAGCCCTCAGTGCTGCATCTGCAGGAGTGAGCTCGGGCCAGATGTGGCCATGCCACCCGTGGTCTCCAGGTCCTGGCTGCTCACTGCTCTCCAGTCCTTTCCAATTCCACATTAACTGGGCCAGTGCACAGCAATTTAGAATGATGTCACCGGGCCATGGAAGGTTCATGTAGGTCCTGACCTGCCTCATTTCACACTCCAGGCACAGGGATATGATGAACTGCCTCCTCTCTCACCTTTCAGATCCTTCTGGGTCCATAAGGACCTGAAGGAGTGGAAAAGACCCAACTGTGCATCAAAGTCAGCCCCTGCCCGGGTGCTTTTCTGTACCAGAGCCTTTGAGTCCTTTTTCTGAGGTGTTTTTAGGCAGTGTGAGGGGTGAGGATGAGCAGAGGGTACACGGACAGCACAAGAGCTCCACACATGACCTGATGGGCTGGAGGGAACCACACAACAGGGCATTGAATCATGTCCAGGCCTTCCTCAGGCCCTTCTCCACATTTGGCCCTCGATCTCTGGGGTGCATTCACTCCCCAGCCTTGAGGAGGAGGTGCCCAATTAGCAGGAACAGCTTTCCAGTGGAAAGCACTGGGCTGGGACTCCCAGCTCGTTTCACAAGTCGCTGGCCCTGCAAAGCCATCAGTGGGTAATGGCCCAGTCTGAGCACTCCAGAGGGAGCCAGGAGCCCCGAGCCAGGGGCTGTGTGCTCTGTTATGGTCCCCTGCACCCTCATCCCACCCCAAATACCACCCTCTGTGCCAGGGGTATTCCTGCTGGGAAGCAGTGATGGTGCTCAGTGATTTCTCTAGGGGCTTTGCAGAGACCCCCCTCACACAGGATTTTCTGGAGTGATGAGGAATGAAATCCATCTCTTCCTGGCGGTCATTTCGACTGAGCACCCTTTGGGGCATACTTGATTTGAGGCTGATGATCAGGTGTACCCCAGTCCTTGGCAGGCAGCAGCTCTTCCTGAGGAGAGTTTGTGCTGAGAACAGTAAAAGCTGTGCAGCAACCTCCGCAGGGTCACTGTGCTCAGCAGAGCTGGGGCTGGGAGGGGCAGCACTGGCCAGTTTGGGGCAGGAGGCACAGAAAAAGGAGCACCTGCAGTCAGAGGCCTAGCAGCACAGCGGAGGCTTTGGGATAGTACCCCAAATATTTGGCACCTCAGTGGGGACCTGACCATGCTCTTTCAGCCCTGTGACAGCAGTGTCAGCACTGTCCCTGCTGCCACCCCAGTGCTGGCTGCAGCGAGGAGCCCTGCAGGGACTCTCTGGATGTCACCTGGCAGGATCAAACCCACGCCTGGGCTGGGGTTTGGCACAACCTGGCCCTCTTGCACCACTGTGATCTGTTCCACCACGGAGCATCCAGGGCTCCCAAACAGAGCTGGGCATCGCCTCCCCTCCCTGCTCTGCCCCCTCCTTCCTGTCATTCGGTGACATAATGGAATCAAATTAAAGCCCCATTTACCAGTTTTATTGCCTATTATTTATAATACTCCAGCTCCAAAGTGCTGTTTTATAGAGTGCTTAAGCTGCCATTGCTGGATAGAGTTTGCCATAAATGTCTCCACATGCACAGAACATAATGTCCTTGTGTCGTGCAGGAAAAGGGAAGAGATTATTCTCAATTATTTCATATAGTCTGTTTTATTGTCTTATTGTAATAAACTGTCATACCCTACAACACTTTAAAATCAATAGTTTGCATTAAAAGTAATGAAAAGTAGTTATTAATCCTGCTTAGTGCTTCCGCTCTTCCGCTCACCGCGAGGCCCTGGAACAGGGAGCGGGTGATAATTATTCATTTCCGATCAATAGGAACATTTCCCAGCGCTCCTCTGTGTACCTCTGCTCTCACAGCCCTGCAAGATAATAACTTGGGAGGGCAGGGGTGGAGGCTGAGGATTGGCTGTGCCTCAGTTTCCCCCATCCCTTGTGGCTGCAAGACAGGAGGGTTTTGTTTGAGAGACAAGCCTGGGTTTAAATCGGACCAGGGGGATTATCGAGTTTTGTTTTGTCTCCCTGAGAGCTGACAGATTTATGGCACACCAGGG
The DNA here is from genome assembly GCA_013400635.1 of Hypocryptadius cinnamomeus. Taxonomy (NCBI): domain Eukaryota; kingdom Metazoa; phylum Chordata; class Aves; order Passeriformes; family Zosteropidae; genus Hypocryptadius; species Hypocryptadius cinnamomeus. The sequence goes on from VYZP01029055.1 coordinate 200,427, forward strand.
ATTTTTTCCAACACAAATCAGATCTGTTGGCTCGTGACAGGTTTTTGCTCATCCCTGGGCTAACTCAGTTAGCATCAGGCCCTTCTCATTGTCCAAGCTGTGCATCCCTGACATTTCACCAGCTGTGGCTGAGCCATTGCTGGGCATTTCACCCAGCAGTGCCAGCTCACAGGCCCCAGTTGGGAGGGTTGTGCCCCAAAACAGAGTCCAGTGGCACTGGGTGTGTGGTGGTGTCAATTAATTTACTGCCTGCGCTCTCAGCATGGTACCAAAGGCCTTGCAGAAATTTAGGGGTATCCTGGAGCTCTCACCCCAATGGAAAGATAGGAAGTGCCAGCCTGAAGCACACCCAGCTTCTCACCAGCACTGAGAAGCATCTAAACCAGCTGTTTCCAAACCTAGGCTTTAGGTCTCTCCAGCACCTGGTAATCCTCCAAATCTTGGATTTATGCAGAGCTCTGAGGCATACAATTTATCTTCTTCAGGAATAATCCACCAAGCCACATCATCCATGGTGTTCCCTTCTCCCATTGCTCTGGGACATGCAACAGCCAGGCAAGGCAGAGTTAGGCAGACACACGTGGTTTTGCTGGTATTTGTGGGCAAAACATGATGAATTATTAGGAAAAAAAATGAGCTGGATTCAGGCTTCTTTGGGATCCTGCAGTGAGGCATGCAAATCTCACACTAGCTGAGCCAGATGAACCAAATTTGACCTTATTCACATCACTCTCTTTGCTTTATGACCCCCCACATGACTGTGTGGGACATGGGAGCTGCTCCATGGATTGTTGTTGTTGCCAAAAGGTGACATGGAAGCCACAGTGCAAATTGGTACTTTGGAAAAGCAAAGTGGCCTTTTCCCAAGGACACACTTTTGGGGTCACAGCTCACTGCAGACGTGGTAGAATGCAGCAAAATAAAAATTATTCACATTTTCTAAAACCTGAATTTTGTAAAAGAAGGTGATGAGGTCATGATTACCTTCCCCCAGGGCAGTGTCTTGCTCCAGGCTGGGGCTGTGCTGGTACACGTGGCACAGATGGGAACAGCTGCTGAATTTCAGCTGGGGAAGGATGGAGAGAGCAAACAAAGGATGAAGAAGCACATTAAGCATCAAGGCCATTCCTTTATATTCACTATATTTTAATCATATTTCAAAATAATAATATTTTTAATATATTTTTTTTTCAGTGGGAAGGCCTGGTCAGTTGTTTGGATTGACTCTGTCTTGGATTCAATACAGTTGTAATAAAAAGAGTGCAGTAGCACATTAATTGTCTTGATAAACATCAAAATCACCCCTCCACCTGCACACACAGGATTGTTATATCAATATCAGAGCAGCATTTCTTCACTGCTGCCACCTGTGATAGCTGAGAAACAGAGCAAAATACTAGCAAAGCCCAGGAAGAGTTATCAGTGCCTGATCAGATCTCAAGAGATTTTATTTTTATTTTTAATAAAGTCTATCTTCCCTCCTGTTTGTCAGAAGCACTTGGCTTTAAATGTTGCATGAGCAGAAGCAGGAATTGCGTGTCTGCATTCACTCAGGGAAGAAGGTATAAGCAGTCACATCCACTCCTTCCAGACAACGATCTCAAAGCAGTTAAAAACATCCTTACCCCAAGCCAAAAGGCTCCATTTTTGCAGGACCCAAACCTGCAAACCTGGAGAGCCACAGGTAGCAGGAACAGGAGTTGGAGCAGGCTCCTGGAGCTCAGCAGAGCTGACTCTGACCCGGTGTGCACAAGGCAGAGGCTGAGGGAGGAATAACATTAATCCACCAAAGAATGACTTCCCAGAAAGGTAAAACACCCTCCGTGCTCACTGCTTCTCATTAGCTGTCAAGTGCAGAGAGAGGTGTCTAATTTAGGGGTCTTTTTCATCTGATGATGCCATTGTAAGTGTTCCTAATTTCTGTGTGTCTCTGGCACAGCCAGGAATAAACCTCTGAAACCAATAACCCTTTCTTGCTCTGCAGACGCCTCTGGAAGGACACTGGGGAACAGCCAGGCACAACAGAGAGCTCTACAAATGCTGTTTTCACTTTGTTCTATACTGGTTGACCCAGTCATTCCTCAGGTCTCATTGCTTTTCTCACACTCTTCTGCACTGGAACTTCATTTTCCCAGTGTCCACGGCTGGCACTACATCTCTGCCTCCCAGATCCCTTTCCCTATCCCTAGATAAAGCACCTTGACAACACAAAAACATCATTTCTAGAAGGTCAGGGGGCTCTGGTGTCCAGGGACAGGATGTGGGAGGAGATGGAGAAGGGAGTCCAGCCTCCCATGCAGGAGCCTTCATGGCACACCCTGGCCCAAGAGTGTCTGAAGGGAGGGAGGGATGGCAGCCCCTGTCCTGGCAGCTCAGGGAGGTGAGGGGGAAGGATGGGTCTCCTTTCCTACCTAGAAGATAGGGCTTTAATCTGGCTTTGACATTATCTGAAATTAAAATCAAACCTGACACATGGACAGTGGCAGGAATGAATTACACCTCTCCTGCTGGTGGATAATCCCCTCCTAATTCCCCCACTTTATTCAGATGGGAGATGGTTTAAGGAAGGAGCAGGTAAGAAATAGTTCTCTTCTCAGCCTTTGCAGCTCATCTAAAGCCTCTCCCTGGCACAGCCCTCCCAGGACACATCTGTCAGCTGCCAAAACCAACCACACCAGCACATCAGATCACCCAACAAACTTCTCCCCCCACCAGCAGCATCCTCATCTCTCAAAACTGAGACACCAAAGCAGAGCAACTGAGAGGGCAGCATGGGACAGGACAATGCCTCAGTGCAAAAGGGAACAAAGACACAAAAACCTGAATGCTGGGATAAAGAATTGCAGAACGAGGACTCCAATGTTAACACACAACAGCTTTAGGTCCTCTCACCTGCCTTTCCCCACCCTTCAGCTGTGGCTCTTTCTTGCACAGCAGCATCTCATAATTTTTTCGTTTTCAGAATTACTGTGGCTGTGCTGGCAGGGTGTTTCTCTCTCTCTCTCATCCCTCCCTTCCTCATAATTTCTGAACCTGAATGCCAGTGTCAACCAATTTAAGAGGAGCTAATGCAAAGCTATCACATTCCTACAGGTTGCATAAGAAATAGGCACCCAACTGGAGGAAAGAGATAGGAGCTTTATCAGACACTGGAGAGGCCACAATCAGCAGCACCACAGGAAACCTGGGATCTTCTGTCCTGCTGCCCATGCAGTGAATTCCTCACACTCCCCTTCTCACTGCACCCCTTGGGTGGGGGTGCTGGTACCCTCGGCCCATCCCTGGCTCCAGAAGGACCTCAGGGTGTGGGAGTGAGCAGAGCTGAGGTTGATGAGCTGTTTGCTCGATCAAACCCATCTCAGAGCAGCCCTGAGTGAAAGCAGGAGAAAGGCAGAACTTTTAGTGTCTGTACAGAACCTCTGCCTTCCTCAAACAGTCTGTGGTGAGCAAATACCCCTTGAACCCCTCCAGCACAAGTGAGCACTTTGGCAGAGAAGATCTGAGTGAGGACAGTGAGACACCCTCACTGTCCCCAAATACCAGTTCATGGTGAACACATCGATTCAGTTTGGCTTGATGGGTGTAGAGCCATTTTTAGTGTGGTTCTTTGTGTGTCTGATGAAAGATTCTGCATGGGAAGAAGTGACTTTCAGAGCCCTCATTTCCAGCTGGATCCCCTCCTCCATCCCCACTTTCCTCTTCCCCTGCCCGTGAGCGAGTGTGGGTAAAATCAGTGAGGAATCTGCAGCACAATTCAATTTCAGAGCCATTTCAGCCAATAATAGCTCTAAACAAAATGTAATATGTAATTCACATCGTAATATTACCTTAATTACATTTTTTGGAACAGTCTTTTCTCTCTTGGTCTCTCCACCCTCCAGCCCCAATAAGCATATCTAAAACTAGAGAAAGAAGCCATCCATCTCTTAAAGCATCACAAGGGATAGGAGGGAAATTGCAGGAAGAAGAGATTAGAATTGCAGGGAATTTTGCTTATTTTGTGGAACAGTGTTCTCATCATCACCTTCATGTGCTGGGTAATTGATTTTCCATGGAACTCTTAGAGGCTTTTTTTTTTTTCTCCCCGCAATTTACTTTTTGAATTTTAAATTAATTTCACACCCGTCAGCTGGACCTGCACATCGAAGTCTCCTGTGTCATCCTCAGAATAAGCATGGAAAAGAGGGGCTGATTCTTAATCCACCTGCCCAACAGCTCTTCCTGAGTCCCAGAGGAGAAGCTAGGTAAACACTGGAGATTATTGATTCTCAGGGATCTGGCCCTGGAAATGGTAAGGCCATACTACCCTACACAGCCCTTTGATCTGTTCTTCTCCTGGAAATACAGATTCTAAGGCCAAAGGAATGGCTTGGTTTGACCTCTGGTGAAAGAAACCATGGGATTTTCCTGCTGCTTTCCTGGAGTATAAATATATTTGTTTTGTTTTGTTTTGTGGGGTTTTTTTTTTTGTTTGTTTGTTTGTTTAGGAAAAAAAAATCCAGTCTTGATGGATGAGGATGGAAAAATCACGGGCTAGAGAGTGTGAAGTCTTCTACTCCTGCACCATGGGAAGGAGTCACACTTTGCAGCAGATATCTCACATAGCTGTGTCATGCCAGCTCCCTCAGCAGCTCCTGAGGGGAGAGCACACGCTCAGGGATGAAACCCAGAGGCAAAACTGCAGCTCTGCATGGAGCTCCAATGGATTGCACTGGGAGTCTCCAGAGCCTGAGATAAAAGATGCAGCTCCCTCAGCAAAACCTGCCTCGGGTTCAGCAGCAGCTCCGTGTGACCCTGGCAGCACAGCAAGGGGGGATGGATTACAAGTGCACCTTCTGTTGGAACAGCTGATCCACCCATGGAGGCAGGAAAACAGCTCCTCACACCTGTTGAGGGAGTGCTGGAAGGAGCAGGGTCTGACAGCAGCTGCTACACACGGGCTAATTTCCTAACACGGACACAAGTCATAATCTTGAGTGAGATTCCCAGCAAGAGGCTAACTGGGAGCCTACAGCTAGCAAAGCTCACAGCTGTGACTTGCCAAGGAAGAGCTGAGCCAAGAGCAAGAAGCCATTAGAAGGTAATAGTGTGAAAACACTAATGGCCTTCAGCCAGATTTGAATTAACAGTCCAAGTCCAGAGAAGCCTATCAACATTTCTTTGTTTTCCCCTTGGTTTCTTATAGGGCTGCAGTGCTGTCAGAAGTCTGGGAGACAAAGGGAGCTCATCCTGTCAAGGATGCTGCTCCCAGCACTGCAGTGCATTAACCTCTGCTCAGAAGATCCTCTGCTCACCAGTCTTCCAGGCTGGGAGGGGAGTGAGGAGAGGCACTGAACAGTGCACCTGGAAATTAAAAAAATTAAAACCCATTAGGGCTTCCCATGTGAATTTACAGGTGACTTTAAAGTGTGTCCCTTTTCCTCTCCAGCCCATACACACCTTTCAGCCAACCTCTACCCTCTGTTCTTAGACCCAGAGCTGTCTCCCCCCACTTTCTACAGGTGGAAAACCAAAACCACTGCATGTCCCAATTCATGTAGCAGCAGGGCAGGCAGGCTGGGACACTCCCAGGCTGAGAACCCTGGTGCTCTGGCTGTAGAAACAAAGCACAGTCAGCACCCCCTGTCCTTTCCAATCCCTGACACCACCAGCCTGTCCCTGCTGTCCCCTCACAGCCCGAGCCATGTGCTTCTCACAGATGCTCTCAGCATCCCTATTGCACACTCTCACAGATGCCAGATAAATGCCAGGTGCTTTCTAGCTCAGCCCCCTCTGGGTGTGACCCTCCAAGGCCACACCCTGCAAGCCGATAGTTATAGGTACATACATTTGTTCAAAATCACAACCTGACAACATTTGTAATCTCTGTCGTGCCTTAATAATGAGCTGTGAAAATATTTTATGTTGAGTAACAATTGTCTTTGTCATTTGATGAGGTAAAATATCCATTCAATGATAAATACAGGGTTGGCTGTAGTAGGATCCCATTGGAACATGGCATGTGGCTGTTGTGAAGGATTTAAAAGGATTGGTAAAAACGAAAGATCAGGAGCCCATGGTGAGGCTTGCCTTTGGGCAATAGACCACAGATGGTTTCTCCCCCTCCCCTGCCTCCCCTCCCCACAATAAGTAAGAGGTGTCTCTGGTGTGACCGGCAGCACTGGGGTGAAACCACTCAGCACAGATGGCAAATTATCCTGCCCAGCTGCTCCTGTGTGACGTAGACCTTCTCTGGCTTCATCACTCTTCATTGCTGCTCCTCCACGCTGCCAGTGGCCTGGCTGAAACTGGATTCCAGTCCTGCTGGATCTCAGTAACTCCCAGGGATCTTGGTGGGGGCTGTATTCAGGCTGAAAGGACAAGGTTCCAGAACAAGCTCTCTTTTGGCAGGAGGAAAGGGAGTTTCCATCCTCTATCCTATGTTTTCATCTCCTAGTTTTCATCTCTTTTCAGAAGTTCTTCAACTTCTTTCTTGGATGCACGGAGTTCACAGAGGTTGTCAGGGTGGACTGCAGTCTTGTAAATACATGTGTGACATCTTATGTCTCTTCTTTGAAAAATCCTTTTTTTTCCCCCATCAAAACAAGTCAGTAAAACACAGAAAACATCTTCCAGAGATGCCCTCAGGGCCTCCTTATTCTGCCTACTCTGAACATTTCATCTCCTGCTGACGCTTTGTCTGCCTCTCTCTGTTCTCCATCTACACTCAGTCGTTCTTCAGCTGTGGTCCCAGCAGAGCAGCACTCTCTGAGAAGATACAACATGGCCTCAAGTGGTTTTATTTATAGTTAAAACAGTCCTCTTCTTTTCACCCCAGCAATGGTGCTCTTGTCATCGCTCTACTTGGACAAGGTGATAAGGTCTCCAGATGAAGGACTGGTGAGAGGACAGATTCTGTGCCTCATGAAAGGCTGAGAGAATTGGGATTGTTCAGCCAGGAAAAAAGAAGTTTTGGATTGCCCTAATTGTGGCCCTCTAGGACCTGAAGGGAGCCTACAAGAGACATGGAGAGAGACTATTTACAAGGTTTTGGGGTGACGGGACAAGGGGGTATGGCTTCAAACTGACAGAGGGTAGGTTTAGATCGGATGTTAGGAAAATAATCTTCCTTGTGAGGGTGGGGAGGCCCTGGCACAGGCTGCCCAGAGAAGCTGTGGCTGCCCCTGGATCCCTGGAAGTGTCCAGGGCCAGGATGGATGGGGCTTGGAGCCACCTGGGATGGTGGAAGGTGTGCCTACCCATATCAGTGACATCAGAATGAGATTACACTTCAGATGCCTTCCAACCCAAACTATTCTGAGTCTTTGATTCCATGAAGGAATTCATCTGCTGCCTCTGCTAGGCAAGAATGCCCACCAGTTCAAAATCCAACACCCCAGGAAGACAAACTGCCACTACAGGTGCAGAGGGGTAAACTCAGGTAGACCAAAAGTGGGGTCTGTTCACCCCTGCTGAGGAGCTGGCCCTGGGAGCCTGCCATGGAGGAGCACCCTGAAACTGTCATGTCTGTACCCATGAAATGATGCTCTCTGCTCTGCTATCTGTTCACATGGCCCAGGGGCACCCCAAAGAATGCATCATCCACATTCAGCTCTTACTTCTCTTTCTTTTCCCAGTGCTGGATGCATTCTAGAGCCCAGGTCCATGCTGCCTCCTCATGAACCCACACGTAACCTCTGCAGCACAGAGTGCTGATGGCTCCCTGGTGTGTGCTTGTGCCAAGCATGAGCCAGACTGCCCTTTGCTCACATTTGCAGCCTCCCAGATGGAGACAACGATGCCCTTGAAAGTCAGCTTCAAATAACTTTGCAAGACACAATGTGTGTGCCAGTCCTCTAGGGAGACTCTGCCTCCCATCCTCGTATGGTGTGGGTCAAAGTTCCAGTCCACATTTGCTCAGATAAAAGCAAATCTTGGGAAAACAATCAAGAAATGCCATTCATTATTGAGTAGGAGCTGGGGAATAAGTGGAAATTACTGGCAAAATGCCTTGAAAGCCCTCCCGTTTTCTGAACATTTCTCTTTGGTTTCTTGCGGATTTGAAAGGTCGCTAGGAGCTAATGAACCTCAGATAGCAAAGCTGTCTCTTGTTTGTTTGTCATTTTGAGTTTTTCTGGTTGATTAAGATCCATGCTGGCAGTAACATATAAAATAGCAAATTTCTGTGAGTACAGCGAGGTCACGTTTCCTACCCTCAAAAACTGCTGAACTTACCAGGAAAAACAGTAATTCCCAAGGACTGAAAAGCCAGCTCTTAGCAGAGGAAGCTTCTCAGTGTTTCTGCTGCCCACATTTATTTTAGTTCTTCCTGGTTCCATGGGTGTTCAACAGCATCCCCCAATACACTGGAGTGACAGATAATCTGCACCTCAGAAGACAGGCTCATTCTAGAGAGTCCCAGAATCTAAGAATGGTTTGGGTTGGAAGGGACCTAAAGATCAGCTGGTTCCAACCCCTCCATCATGAGCAGGGACACCTTCTGCTAGACCAGGTTACTCAGAGATCCAGCTGGCCTTCCCTGAACACTTCTAGGAATGGGATGTCCACAATTTCTCTGGGCAACCTGTATTGTATATTTGAGAATGGTAAAAGGTATTTTCTTTCTCCACCTGAGAACTTGATCTGGGGTGAGCTTGTGGACTTACTTTTGTCTGCTCACTCACTGCTTGGAGTAACAACAACAGAATTCCAAACACACAGATGACCTCTGCTGCAGAGATCAGCAGGTCCTGCACATCTGGACACAGCCCCTTCACATCTGCACTGCCCAGCTCCCTGGTGAATGCACTGTGGTCACTGCATCCATGTATCCATAGGCCTGTTGGAAGTGACAGCCACACCAAGCTGAAAAAGATGGAAAATGATCCTAAAATACCCATGACTGTGATGCAACATGCTCTGCAAAAGAAGCCCTGCCTGGAGAACCAGCTGTGCACAGGACATCCTGAGCTGCACATACTTTGAGGATGAACACGAATTGTGCCCCAGCAGAAGCTCTGAGTTCTACATTCTGGTAACTCCCTGGAGCACAGGAGGCTGGATGGCTCTGGATTTGTCAGATTCATTCTCCTTTGCATTCGTGCTGGAAAATGTTAGCCAAAAGTGTGCTAATACTCCCAGCACCACCATGACTGATGACTCATGTTAGTCCCAGCCCACTGGAGAGCCCTTGAAGGCTGATTCTCCTGCTTTTATCAGTAGAATCATGTCTCTCCTCTTACAGCTGCAGCTCTGGACCCAAGTGACTGTGGTAAAAACGGGGGGAAAAAAAAAAAAATTGAAATTCCATTTACCTGCTCCTGCTCCTGGCCTACTCAGAGCTAAAAGGCAAACACATCACTGTGCTCCTTCCTTTCCCCTCCCTGTTTGGGAGAGCTGGGGGCTCACAGCACTGAACAACACCCAATGTTACTGATGAGACCCTGGAGGAGCTGAAGGAGTCTCAGCTTTTGCTGAGCATCAGATCCCTCCCAAGAGCTGTTGACTGAAGTGGGAACTTGCTGTTTCCATTCCTACCACAAGTGAAATTACGCCAGGGAAGGAAATCTGTCTTGATGGAAGCTTTTCTGTCTTTTTTTATTCCAAATGCACCAGTTTTTGCAGGCACTTCAGGGGACCCTTCAGACAGAGCTGTGGTGTTCATTGCTTTGTCTGTGTCTGAGCCAATGCCCACTGCAGAGCTGAGAAGCCTAAAGCAAGTGAAAAGTGACTTTACATGCTCAACTCAAAATTTTTTAAGGGTTCAGGGCTGTTTCCACCAAAGAAATTCCACCAAAGAATTGAGCTCCAGAGCTTGATATGGCCCACATTTCAGAACCATTCCATCCCCTACCACAAGGCCCTGCTCTCATTTCCCTGTGCACCTGCAGGGGTGATGTGCCCATGGATTTCCATGCACCCACAGTCATGGAGCTCACCAGTGGAACACAGGGAAGGCTTGGCCACTGCACAGCCCAGATCTGGGCCAGCCCACCACGGCCAGCTTGGATTTATCTGCCAAAACTACAAAGTGTAATGGGCAGGGATGGGCAGCTTGAAGAGAAATATCATGAGAGTCTGAGCCCCCTGTTAATATCAGCATCTGTTCAACCCATCATGGGAAGCCACCACCATGGTGGGACTCCCCTGATCTTCCCAGAGAGCATCCACCAGCCTGAGGGTGTGTTTGTTCTCCAGTTCAGGCACGGCAGAGGCTGATGAGGAGCCCAACACTGGTCACACAAAATCTGGAACTTCTTATGGACTCCTTGCCCAGCCCACGGAACTGTGAGCATGATGGAAAAGCAAATCCATTTCCAGCTCCTCCATCCACTACAGCCCCAACACTGCTGCCTTTCCCTGCTGTGGGCAGACCTCTGTTGAGTGGTGTCACCTCAGCAGCCCTGAGCCACCCCTGAAGCACATCCCCTGTCCCACAGGGAGTGGGCAGCAGATGTTTGATCACACATGGCAGCACCACAGAGCGGGGCAGGCCAGGGAAGGAAGGACGATTCCACACTCCAGTGAAGCTGCAGGATGGATTTGGGTGGACAGAATGCAATTACTCAAATCATAATTTACTCAAGACATAAATCTTTTGAAACAGTAACAGCATCTAGTGCATATGAAGCATTATACATGTTCAAAGCACAAATGTTAATGTTTATGCCAAAAATATTTGAACTTTATTTAATAGCAAGAAGGGAAGTTGTATAGTTGAGAGGTGTTTCTCCAGCTTTAATTCATAGAAACAGCTCTTTTTTTTTTTTTACTAGGAAGATTTTGCTCAGACTTTTCCCTGTCTTCTGCAGATCCCAGCTTTCCTCCCAAGCTGAGTCAAGAAATAATAATAAAAACAAGCCTCATCCTGTAAAAAAAAGACTGCTGAGTCTCAGAAAAAGCAAGGAAAATGAGAGGAAGATGTGATTCTATAAGTGAACCACTTTTCAAAACTGATATACACAAATTAGTCACATACATAACCAGACATACGTTTTTAATAGACATGTAAATGTATTTATATGTATAAAAAGCTACTCAAAACTCACACTTTGGATATGAACCTCAGGTCCAGGTGAGCTCAGATAATGGTACCTAGCTCGTGGTGTTTTTACCTGTTTCCCAAGGTATGGGATCCAAAAAGCTTTCGCCACCCCATAACTAGAAAAAAAAAAAAAAAGCCAAAAAAGCCAAAAAAACCCCAAAAAAACCAAACAAAAACAAAAAAACCAAACCAAAACCAACCAACCAACCAACCAAAAAAACCATGGAGAAGTTTATAATATATAAGGTTTGGCAAGATTCTCCTTCTGCCTCCTGCTGCCACCTCTACTTCCAGAAAAATATTGGAGTCATTTGAGAAGCCCATGTGGGATCAAGCCCTATTCCTGTGGGGAGTTGAGGAGCCTCAACCCCCCATCAGTGGGCTGGAATGGGCACATCCCTTGAGTTTTAACGTTGCCATGAACTGCTCCTCTACCAATTCACACACGTCACACGCAGAATTTGGTAAACAGAATTTGCCTGCCAAAAAACCTGCTCTGCATCCAAAGGCACGTGAGCAGCCTGGTTCTCTGAGCCTGGCTGGGATGGGGCTGAACAGCCATGGCTCACTGGAGCAGCTGGGGGAGGCTGGGATGGCTTTTCAGGAGAACAGTAGGTATCATGTTGGAAAAAAAGAAAAGAAACCATGTCTCTGGACAACTCTTGGAGCCAGAATTCATTTCTCTCCCTCTGATCTCCTAAAGCATCAACAATGGCCAATATTTGGAGCACTGGTGGCTCCTTGGCAAACTCACCAGAGCTCCAGGGCTTCTTTCTCATTTGTGTATTTACATAAATTTCCATATGGCATGGAAAACCAATAAATAAAGGCAGGAATGTAATTTTGTAATTTTCCATGGGTTTGGGGTTTTTCTCCTGCAAGTGGCCAAGCACTCACTGCCCAATTCAGCACAAGGGTCTGAGGTTTAAATTAAGGATGTGCTGAGGTGTCTGGGGCTGCAGGGCTGAGCCTCCTGCAGCAGCTCAGGATGACAGCAGGAGCACAGGCATTTTTTAACACTGGATACATCTTCTTAGAGATGCTACAGGGATAGGAACCTTGGAAACAGGCTGGGATAGAGAGAGAAACTGCTGGAGCAGCAGCCAGGACTGTGGTCTTGTTGAAATGCAGTTGGTGCCTGGTGCTGGACGTGCTCAGCAAGGAGCTGCAGCCTGGCCTTGGTCTGGCAGGGAGTGCACCCACCTCACTCACACAGACACCACAGACACACAGCACTGCAGGCTGGCTCCCTGGGCCATCCTCTTCCCTCAGCATGTTCTTATTAACAGGGAATTTCAAAGGGAAGCCTGCAGTATCCCAAACTTCCAGGCTGGGAAACACATTGGTCCTCACCTCCCCCAGCTGGGATGCAAGAGAAGGAAAGGCAACATGAGGCCTTCTGGATGTGGGAAGGGAAGAGAGATCCATTAGGTGTCCTGAAGCTATTTTTAAAATTATAATCCAGGGAAACAAACTAAATTTCCACCGTGCCAAGGCACCATCAAGAATTCAGCTTAAATACTTTTTTTCTGGGCGAAATTAAACAGAGCAGACTGTTTGAACCTTCCCTGCAGCAGGGTCCCAGTGGGGTTAAGGGTTTCTGAACTCTCCCTGCCCAACTTTCTCCCCCTCTCCTGCTCAGAGCTGGAGGGGAGATTGACTCATTTGGTTAAAAATAAAAACACTGCTATCTAAACTTTAATGGCTTTGTTTCTGATTGCTGCAGGCAGTGGTTCATATGCATTCCAAACAGCACTTTGACTGCAAATGTAGCATTTTGGAAGCTATTCCACCTGAAAAACAATATCTTGCATCTCTCTGCCTTGCTCTGTTGGGGGCTGGGAGCACACCCATCCTGGCTCCAGGTTCAGCAAGGTGCTGGTGTGGAAAAGGAAAAAGCTGGCTCTGCTGCAAGGATAGTGCTGGAGACAGCGAGGGCTGGGGTGGAGAGCAGGAGTGCTGATGAGGAAGGCTTCAACCTCTGCTGGGAGAGAAAGGCCTTGAAATGTTGGGGCTCAGGGTGATGCCAAACCCTGCCACATCCTTATGACTTTAAGGGGCCACACCAGCTCTCTCACTCTGGCCCTGCAGATCTCCCAGCCACAGATTCCACTGCCCAGAGGCTCCCCAGAGCACCCAGAGCAAAGTTTGAATGCTGCATGCACTAATGTGAGTTCCCTCATGCAGGAGATGGTGGCAGTGAAGATGGGACAGATGGAGCTGGAGGTGGCTCTGCTGCCCAGCACTCACACACCGTGCCAGCACCAGCTGCATGCGCTGGTGGCTCCTGTTGGAGCCTCTTCCATGACACAGAATCACAGAATCTGGACTGGTGTGGGTTGGAAGGGACCTCCAAAGTCCATCTAGTCCAACCCTCTTCCACCTCTCCAACTAGAGCAGCTTGGTCAGAGCCACATTCAACCTGGCCTGAAGTCTCCACTGCTGCTTCTCTGGCCAGGAGAGCTGTGACAGGCAGTGTGTGACAGGCCATGTGTGCCATCCCCTGTCCAGATGCACACATACTCCCCTTGGCTGTAAAAATCCCCCCCACACCACAGCTTTGCCTGTGTTTATGGAAGGGAATGGCCATGGTGAGGTCTGGGATAGGGATTTGTCCACCACCATCACTGCAGCTCTGTGCTTTCAGCAGCAGCGTGGCTTGGCTGGTGGCCTCACTTCTAATGTTGACTTGCTCCATTTGTTCAGGTCCTTTTGTCCAACATTTGAGTGACAGTTCCCTGCATTGCTCCTGCTCCTGTGGAAGCCAGGGACGAGCCTCTCACCTGGTCTTACATCTGGTTTAAAAGGGACAAAGGAGTCCAGGTTGGGGGTCACAATGGGATGGCCAGATAACCTGTCCTCAAAGGGGGTAAGGTATTCATCTCATGCCTGTAATGACTTTGTGGGGTTGCCCTGGCAACCAACGCTCGGCGATGATGCAATCAAATTTGGGAACGATGTGATCAGAAATTACAGGCGAGGGGAAACAAAGGGAAGCAAAGTTGCTGTGGCAGCTGGGATGCAGCGCTCGGTGCGTAATGCACGGGTTGGGCTGAGAGACATTATTCCGAGCAATTACACTAAAGATCATATTCTATTTGCCAGCTAATTACAGAATATCACTCAGCGCCTGCCGTCCAGCCTGTCCCTGCTCTCCCCACTTTGGGAGGCCTGGGAATGGCGCTCTCATTAACCCGCCTGTGTTTGATCTGCTCCTACATTTTCAACTGGCACCTGCCCAGCACAAACCACTATTTGCTCCTTCTGCTTCTTTGCATATTCCCTGTCCCACCTCACAGTCCCCTCTCATCCAGGGATGTGCTGCTCTCCCTTGGCACCTGCCCAACCCTGTCTTTGGCCACCTCCAGGGAAGAAGTGCTGATGAGCATCGTAAGGGGGAGTGCTTTGCTTTGGGCTGCATGCGCCTGGCTGCAAGTGCTCAGCCACATTTTAACCCCAGGTGGGACAGCCCCAGGAGGCCTGTGCACCATCTGAGGACTCATAACTCCAGAATATAAAGCCTAAACATAATTCAGAACTGTGGTGCTTGAGCACAGCCACCCAGATGCTCTGCCAGTTTCACAGCCCCACATGATTTGGTGCAGGATGCTTTGCTAAACCACAAGCAGCTTCACTGCCCAGCTGAGGGGATACCCTGCCACCCTCCAAGGAACACCCTGTTTGCTCTCACCCCTCTTGTTTGGAGCAGGTGGCAGGGCCAGGGGTGCAAGGTGTCCATGAGCTCTGTCAGATGCTTTGGGCTTGGTTTATTTATCTACCATGGGGCTCTGCTGTGTGTTCCTGGAAATAATTGCCCTGGAAAGGAAAAAGAATCAAGTGGAAATATAGGGAATAGGGATTTGCACTGTAAATATTGCTGGTGATTCATAATCCCCTTTTCTCAGAATTTCAGCTTTCTTAACTATTATCCCTCTCACAGGAAGCCCCGACTGTTCTTTTGACAGTTTTATGTGACCCAGCAGGCACTTCTCATTCATTTTCACTAGAAAAACAAGGAGCTCAATTCCCTGTGGCAGGGTACCTGGTGGTGTCATTAGCCCAGTGCCAAGGATGAGGAGGAGCAATGGGAAGAGAGAAGAATCTCTGCTGCTCTGATGTGACACCTCTTTACAGCCATCCACGCTGTCCTCGGCCGTCAGACATATCTGACAGCAACCAAGTGTCACCTCAAGGGTGCAGAAACCAAATGTTTTCAAAGAATCACTGAGAAGGACACAAACCTGATGCCATTTCTCTCCCAGGCCCTCCGGCCTTGTCTCTGCTGCCAGAAAAGACAGGGTGGTTTGAAATATGCATAACCTGACATGTTTTAAGATCCCCTGGTGACAGGGTACCTTGGTGCATGGTCAAGATGAACCTTGATGCTGTCTCCTGGTAGCACATGTGTTCAGGAGAGAGCAGGCAGTGCCTAAATGTGAGCCAGCCACTGGGTAAATATGATAAAGGTGCATTTCCCACCTCCCCTGCTCCCCAGTGTACTTCCCTCTGGTTAGCATCCTAAAAGAATCCCCCCTCCTCTTCCTAAATAACTTCCCCCAGGTGAGAGCTGAGGCCAGAGAGAGCAGCAGGAGGTTCTGATTCACCTTATTTAATATATTTTCAATCTTTAAAGCTAAAGCTCCACCTCTTCTCACCCTGTGAGGGCACTGTGACTTTGTGCTGGCAGGGAGAATGGATAGACCTCAGCATAACCTGCCACATTCCCAAAAACCTGTCTTAATCCTGGTGATAACATCAACAGGGCATGAGAGGAGACAGTGAGGGTGGGGACCATCAGCTCCCACCTCAGGGTCATGGTCTGGTCCTACCCCTACATCTTCCTTGTATCTCCAAGGTGTGCCCAGTCCAGCTCTCCTGGGCTGATGCTCTCTACAATCTCATACAGGAGATTGGAGCTGAGTGGGGATCAGTCTTCTCTTCCAGGCCACAGAAGATGAAATCTCCTCAAGTTTCACCAGGGAAGGTTTAGATTGGATTTTAGGAAACATTTTTTCACTGAAAATATTGTCAAGCACTGGCACAGGTTGCCCGGGGCACTGGTGGAGCCATCATCTTCGAAGACATTTAAAAGCTGTGTAGATGTGGCACTTGGGGACGTGGATAATGGTGGATTTGGCAGGGCTGGGTTAGTGGTTGGACTCAGTGATCTTTGAGGGCTTTTCCAATCTAAACAATTCCATTATTCTGTGTCTTGGGCTCCACTTCCTTGCAGCACACTAGTGGGGTACCACAGCACCTCCTTTTTCCTGGTCCTGCAAAGCAGCACTTGAACACCAACCTTTCCTCCCCAGCCCTCTCCTGGGCATCCCCATCCTGCCTCCAAGAACAAACTGCTGGAATGACTGGGGCTGTGAGCACCCAGGGACTCCAAAATCCAGGCAGATCAAACCCCCACGGGGTGAGAGGGAGGGAGAGCAGCTGAGGAGGCAGCAAACCCAAACGGGGGAGCTGCTCTTGCCAGATGGGGCACAGGGAGCAGAACTTCATTTGAATTGCTCGCAGGCTTAGCAGCCAGGCAGAAAGAAATCATCACAAATCCATCTAATGCAAACTAATGCTGGTCATTAGGAGGCAGGCTGAGAGAGTGCTGCCTGGTTGGGAAAAAGACATTAGAAGAAAAGTTCCTGAGCAGATTTCTAAGCCAAAATAGATCATCTCTGAACAATTTACTCTTCATTTACTCTTGTTCTCCAACCTGGACAAGGGAGGGTTGATATTTCTAATTGTTTTTCACACAAAGAAAAGTACCCCAGGATGATCTCATCTGTCTTATATTGAACAAGCTTTTCAGCAATCACAGAATCAGGGAATCATGGAATGGTTTGTGTTGGAATCGACCTCAGAGATCATCTAGTTCCAACCTCAATGCCATCCAAACTGGCCAGTGGGGAGGAGGACACTGCTTGTGGCTGTCAGCAGAAGGCCCAGTCACTCAACATCACTTAAAAGCAGAGCAGCCTTTCCCTTCACAAGGGGCTTAGGGGTAATATCTGATGCAGTTCTGGAATGGAAAACAGAACAGCCCTGTCTGTGCCTGGCACTGACCACAGCCCCCACCCCACAAACACAACAGTGCTTTAACAAGAAACAAATGCTTTTGATGCCTGTTTGCAAAAAATAAAGAAATCAATAATTCCCTCTCAGCTGCAGACACTGGATGAGTTCTCACAACTTTCCTATCCAAGGCACACTTTACTATTAAAAACTGATTTCACAGAAATAACCCTTATTTCCCCGAAACAGCCCTTTCAATTATTCAAAGTGACTTCAGTGCCAAGGCTCCTTCCACCCCAGCACTGAGCCCAGCACGCTCCAAACCCTGCCCTGCACCCCAGGACACCCTGCACAGGCCCTTGGCAGGGAAGGAGTTAATATGTTTCCCTGAACGAGCCCGATTGAAGCCAGGCTGGGCTCAGCTGGAGAGAATCACTTCATCAGGAGGGGTTATGAGAAAAAGAAACTCTTAAAAGACTCTCGAGCAGAGTGTGGAGCTGGCAGGGAGTTGTGTTGGGAAAGCCTCTGCTTCTCTCTTGGAGGGGCAGATTTTGGTGCTTCTTCCTCCCCATTAAAGCTGGGATTGGGGGTGGTGGCAGGTGGGGGCACTGTGCAGCCAGGCATGGCTTTTGATGTTGTTCTGATGGGGAACTGCTGAAAACCTCCTTGTTCTTCACAAAAGTATTTCCCAAATCAAAGGCAGGTTTTACTTTTTATCTTTTGTTGTTATTTGATAAAATGTAAAGTTTTTTTTTTTTTTGAAGAGTTAATGAAATGCTTGTGTTTTGGGTCAATATGAAGGTTTAGTTTCAAATAAAGGGAACATCTGGGATCATGTAAATACTGTTTTATTTCTTAAAGTTTCCTGGTGTGATATACATGAGCAACAGCTCAGCTAAGCAAAGGGCTTTCTTCTCTAATTTAGAAAACATTAAATGTTTAAATATACATTAAAAAAACTACTTGGAATTGAGAGGAAAAAGTCACATTGAGTCAGCCCTTATCAGGAACTGTAATGACAGGACATAAGCAAATGACTTCCCACTGAGAGAGTGCAGATTTAGATTAGATATTAGGAAGAAATTCTTCCCTGTAAGGTGGGCAGGCCCTGGCACAGGGTGCCCAGAGCAGCTGTGGCTGCCCCTGGATCCCTGGAAGTGCCCAAGGTCAGGTTGGACAGGGCTTGGAGCAGCCTGGGACAGTGGGAGGTGTCCCTGCCCATGGCAGGAGGTGGAATGAGATGGGATTTTAAAATCTCTCCAAACCCATTCTGGGATTCTATGATAACATGGTGATCCCAGCATTCGAAGGCTGTCACCAATCCTCAGCTTCAAACTTCACCCTTTATGTGTAGGATCAGGCTCACAAGCATTAGGATTTTGGTTTAATTTCATGATTGTTAGTTCCTGACTGTTCTGCCACTGCTATTCACTCCCCCTCCTCCTTTTCCCTGACATGCCAAAAATGGAAAAAAAAAAAGAAAAAGAAAAGAGCTTAAACATATTTTGCGGTTAAACCACTTTTTTTTTTCATGTCTGCTGGTTCCCACTGGGCTGAAAAGCAATAAAAAGTCAGGAAGAAGTATGGGCTCCCCTCTCAGCTTTGTCATGTGGATGAATAGCACAGTAAAAAGCACTGAATGCTATCGGTTAAAACGAACTCGCTGCTCTTCCAAGTACATTTTGCAGCACTCTGATGCAAAGGGGTGGGGGACTGGATGGTGAAAAACCTCTCCCAGAGATGGAGCCTTTTGTCAGGCTAGAGGTTTTTGCATTAAAAAAGAAATTCTTTTTATAATCACTTTACCCGCAGCAACATTTTCAGTCCTCGCCTGCTCTGCCTTCACCTTCCTCACTTTTCCGTGGCACTGGAATAAATCTCAGGGAACTGTGACCTGCAGCAAGGCTATCTGAGAACATCTTGGAGGCTATGTCAATAAGAGGCCAGGCAAGCACACAGAAGTGCAAAGATCTTCTTATTATCTCCCTTCACAGCCCTTCCTGGGAATTTCTCTCCCTTGTGTTCCTCATCAGGTCCCTGATGATGCTGATAAGGGGGGAAAAGAAAGAAAAAAAATAAAATGGGGGACTGTAATAGCAAAACTGGATGACAAGACCTTGTGCTATTTACACCTGGAAAATATTCTGGTCTGCAATGTTAATATGTAATTGCAGATAAAAGTAGATGAGCAATTCCTGGAGACTTTCCCATTAAGATATTCAGATACCTAAAAATTGCTTCTTATTTGGGTTTTGATCTCCTATTGTTGGGAAAGCTGAAAGGCTTCACTTCAGGGGAAAGTAGCTCTGTTGTCTAAGATCCCTTTCCAGCAGTGACAGCCATACTGGAATTTTCAATAAAATGAAGTTTTTTGTTTGTCTCTTACTTTCTCCTACTCCCCTCCCCTTTTTTATCAACTTCTCAATCCCCAAACCTTCCCAAAGCACATCTCCACCCTGATAAGATGGTTTAGCCTGGCCAGGAGGGATATGTGGTTAAACCAAAAAAGGGGGGATGTAGCAGGAGCCTCAACCACTGCTGGGGGAAGGAAAATGCTGCACTGCAGAACCACAGACTGAAGGAACTTCTGAAGGGGCCAAGTCCTGCCCAAAGCAGGTCTAACTTGGGTCAGGCTGCTCAGGCCTGGCCCATTTGAGCCAAGAACACTTCCAAAGTTGGAGCTTTAGCCAAGCTCTATTCAACCACCCCTGTTGTAGACTCCTGGAATAGTTTGGGTTGGAAGGCACCTGGAAGATCATCTAATTCCAGCCCCCACCATGGTCAGAGACTCCTTCCACTGGGCCAGATTGTCCAGAGCTGCATCCATCATGGTCTTGAACAATTCCAGGGTTGAAACTTCATCCAAGCTCCATTCAACCACCTGTGGGAAAGCTTTTTCCTCATATCCAGTCAACATTCCCTTACTGCTGCTTGTGCCTGATGCCACTCATCCTGTGCTGCTGGCTCTGATTACACAGAAATTTGGGTGTGAGGAAGAGTCTGACTTGTGGAACTTGGTGCTACAAAAACCCCACGGAGGGCAAGGGCTCCAGGGTGATGGACAGATAATAGACATCCATAGATAAGGGGATAAAATGTTTACAAGGGATATAATCCCTTCTGCTCCTGGTGATAAGCCAGCTGCTGATTGACAGAGGCAAGGAGGAATACCTTCCTGGGAAGATTATTCCAAACCTGGTGAATTTAAGCCATGGATACTTGCAGAACTGGTTATGAATCTCAGAGTCAATTGTGATTTTCCCTGGATGTACCAGAAGATTGAAAGGAGACAAAAAAAAATGCCAAACTTCTATAAAGTATTGGGAATGTGGGGAATTACAGACCCACCAGTTTATCTTCAGTTCATGAAAAATCCTGATGGAAAGATATGAATGCATTATTGACAGTTGTCTGGAAGGTGCTGAGGACAACAATCTTGGAGACCACAGATTTGCCAAGGACACCCTTCTTTAACCACTTCTGTGACAAACTGAAGAAATGGACTGAAAAAATAAAAGGTTGGGATTCAGCTGGGACAGACAGAAAGAAATATACCCTGGGCTGATGGAGTGCACAGGTGAGCTTGGGCTGCACTTGAGCAGGAAAAGTTCTAAGGTTTCTTTTGTTCCACTAAGTGAAAAACTCAGTGATATCTGCTGGTACAAAAATGACAAACGTGGTACAAAAATGACATTACCAGCTTGTGTAAGAAGGCAGATGATGCAGGAGACATCATTAATCCCAGGGACTGGGGATGCCACAGCAGAGCTCCATGGCTGCAGGAGCTACCACATGGGAAGGAGGAGGTGGGAGAATGGCAGAGAAATCAGGGGGAAGCAACAGGAATGATGAGAATTGGAAGAAATTATTCACAAGGAAAAAAAGCAAT
Organism: Hypocryptadius cinnamomeus; assembly: GCA_013400635.1. Classification (NCBI taxonomy): domain Eukaryota; kingdom Metazoa; phylum Chordata; class Aves; order Passeriformes; family Zosteropidae; genus Hypocryptadius; species Hypocryptadius cinnamomeus. The sequence continues at coordinate 221,354 of VYZP01029055.1, forward strand.
CTGGAAAGGAAGGAAAGTGGAAAATGTTGGGGGTAATGAAAGGCTTGTTTCTAGAGCCAGTTTTGGAGGGAGAAGTTCATAGCAATTTCTTTTATGCCTGGGGTTTGGACTGGACTAAAGCTTTTAGCCAAAAGTAGGGGTGAGAAGGGCAGTTCAGGGGAGACCTGGGAGAAGAGACTGAAGACTTATCTGAGGATGGGTGGGTGGGTGTAAATAAAGTTTAGGTTGTACCCAAGCTCTGCATCACTGGAAACTGCCCTGTGTGGCCTCAGCATTCACTGCTGCACTACAAACAGTGCAGGGAAAATGTTTAATTTAATGTTTTTCCTTTGGTTAAATGGCTCCTGCAGCTTTTGCAGGCCTGGCAGGAGGGGGAAGTGCCAGAGCCATGGTCACCTGGGAGGTGACAGAGTGACAGCCTTCTGGGCTGGGATGTGAGTCCTCACCCCTGCCAGCATCCCAGCTGCTGCTGGCTGCTCTGCAGCACCAGAGGGGGATTTGAGCAGAGAAGGAAAAACTTGGGGTTCATTTGCTGGTTTTAGGGGTCTTGTATTTTATTTTTAAAGACAGACATCCTCCAGCACCTGGTTTTCTGGGTCAGGAGGTGAAGAGGTACAGGAGAAGGCATTCACCAGTCTGGCAGCAAGCCTGGAAGCAGCATCTCCACCAGAGAGCAGCAGACAGCAGGGAAAATCCTGTTGGGCCGTCCCAAATGGACCCCCAGAGTCTGAACAGAGAAGCCTTCGAGTGCAAGTAGCCTGAATAGAGCAGGTCCAGCCCGGGAGCCTCCCTGCTGTGTGCCTGCAGGAAATAACTGGCTTTTCCTCTGCGGGATCACTGTGTAATGGAGAAGCAGGAGCACACAGTAACTGCTGGGAGATGGGCAGAAGCCAAGGAGAGGAGCAGAGACAGGGCCCAGCCTTCCCCTGCTCCTCAGCCCCGGGTCAGGAGTGGCGCCAGGCAGCCCGTGCTGCTTCCAAGATCCAGGCAGAGGAGAATGCTCGGTGCCAAGCGAGTGTGAAATGGTGTGCAGACACTCAGCCTCCCATTGTCTGTGTCCTTGGGAGGCTGCCAAGCCCTGCTGCCACGGCCAGGGCACGGGAAGGAGCCCAGCTTGGTTGACATCTGCTCTGCTCAGGCCACAGCAGAGCAGGAGGCTCCAGGACAGCGTGCTGTCCTCCTTCCCTCCCACCCGGGGCTGTGCTGGAGATGCCAGCTTTGCTGGTCCTGGGAAGCACCTCCTGGTGGCACTTGGCCACTTCCAGTCACCCAGCAGATTGCTCTGTCCTTAAATCTTGGTCCCAGCTGCTGGCACTCGGTCACCAAAGCCAGGGTGGGTGTGAAATCCACTCTGGGGTGGTGGCACAAGCACAGAGGCTTTGAGGCTGTGGGGACCTGCTCCTCTCACACCTCGAGGTGAGTGAGCATCAGGCACACCTTGATCACAGCTGGGGGCATGGTGGGGACCAGGAGAAACCTCAGGTGTGACTCAGAGCCCCTGTAAGGGAACGAGAAGAGCAGGGAGGTTCCTACAGCAATTAAGGGGATGATATCTACACTGAGGAAGGAAATGCCTTGGAGCACTGCTAATGTATGCCATGCTAACATATGCTAAGTCATCAAAAACATGCCATTTTAAAAATATCCGGGATGCTTGCCGTGAATATCAGCCCAGCTTTGCCAAAGAAGGCTTTCAGTCTCATTTATGGAAATCCAGGAAAGATTCTGCCTTCTGTCACCCAAGGGCAACCTCAGTATCAAAAGAGATAACATTTGTGGCTAGGAAACACTCTGAATATTTATCCAGGCCTATAAGCCATTTTTCTAGCTTCAATCTTGGTTTGCTTTTCCATGCTTTTATATTTTTTTTGGTTATATTTTGGAAAATATATAAGGTTTGGTTATTGGAACATGCATCTTTGTGCAAAATATTTAATTGAAGCTCTTAATTGCAAGCTGTAAATGTAGCACTGGTGACAGATTGTAAAGCCAGAAACCATTTGGTCAATGCACAACAACTAACAAGAGGAAAAAAAAAAACAAACCAGCATATAGGACAGTAATTTAGAATAGATGTGAGTTTTACTGCAAAGAAAAAAAAAATACAAAAAACCTTCCAGAAAATTTAGGAAAATGTGTTATCAGAGCCATTTGATTAAAAAATCAGGCTTTTTTTCAGTTAAGGAAAAATATATACTTAAATTCAGTCAAAAGAAGTGAGACATATATTATTCTAACTGGAAGTAACATTGCCTATAAACACATTCAAGACTTCAAAGCGAACCAAACCGAGGACAGGAAATGAGGCTGTGCAAGGTGTTTGTTACTCCTGTTCAGCTCGTGTTCCCTCTTGTTGTTGTAAAGCTTGGGTGATTCCTTAAATGTTGGAAATGACAAGTGCTGTGCATCTGGGAGAGACATTCCCAGCACCTCCTCCCCCTGCACTGGCTTTGTGGCTGGGGAGATGCTACAGGTACACACAGCAAGGTCAGGTGCTGCTGCAGCCAGGCACTGATATGAAAAGAAGATTTATGTTAATTGGGGAATTAGCCCTCTGTCAAGAGGCACCTTCATAAACGTTGTTAAGAAAAAAGGGACAATAACTTCTTTAATGGCTGCTCAAGTTTCAAGGCACTCTTTAAGAATTAACTAAATTAAAATCTATTTGGAGAGCTGGAAGGTTTCTGTACATGAAAGAGAGGTTGTCTGGGCTTATTGGAAACGGAATTTCAGTCACTATTTAACTCTGGTGAAACTGGAAGAATTACTCAGAAAATTGACTGAATAAATGAAAAAAAAACCTCTTCAAATTCTCTAAGAATTTCCCAGAGCAGTTGTGGCTGCTCCTGGATCCCTGGCAGTGTCCAAGGCCAGGTTGGATTGGGCTTGGAGCAGCCTGGGACAGTGCAAGGTGTCCTTGCCATGGCAGGGGGCGTGGAATGAGATCTTTCAGACCCCTTCCAACCCAAACCATCCCATGTTTCAGTTTTAAGGAGATATCAGATGCTTTTGCAACTCATAATACTGAGAGTTTATCCAGGAAACACCAAATTGGTTAGAAATTTTTCTTGCATTTGAGAGACTGGCCAAACTTCAGTCACAGGGCAAGACTGTGATTTTGTTCAGATATAAGCATTGTTATTTTCTTTGATGTGCCTTTCTTAAAGTCCATCTTGCTATTGTTTCTTTTTTCTTTAAGTGACTTAAGTATTTGCACTGGATTCACAGGTTTTACTTAAGATTATTCATGTTTCTGATTATCATCTATTTAGGTTATCCTTAAAATACCAAAATAGGATTTGCAAGTTTCCCCCTGCTTGCAAATAGACAAGCCATGCCTGTGCCTTGTTTTTTATCTACCATTAAAACAAGATTACAACTCATTTTAGGAAAGAGGTACTTAGATCCCCTCCAAGGGTAAATCCACTCTTACCATATATAATCTCTGTTACAAAGTGTCCTCAGAGAGAAGTACAGTGGAGACTGTAACTGGAATAATGATCATTTATTGTTTATGATTTCCTCTGGTTCAGAGTTTGCTTTTGCTTTCCTTGGCAATAAAATAGCCACAAATCATTCACTAAAATGGTTGTGTTTGGTTTTTATTGTCTTTATTTTAAAGACAGCTGTTGAAGATGGGGTGAATGTTAGCATCACAACTTTGTACTGCCATGAAAGGCAGACTTAGAGATGATGCCCTCCCTGTGCTTTTAGCTTTTAGCTTTAAGGCAAAGCCCAGCAACTGGAGACATCACCTCTAGTCCCAGTTTGAAAGGTTCCCTCTCCCTGCTCCTGGGGGAAGGGGATATTCAAGCCTACAGCTTAAAAACCCTCCCCTGCCAATGGAGTGAATGTCAATGAGTGATGTCACTTGTCATATTGGTGGGACCCCCCAATTCCCAGGGCAGTGCTGCCCAGAGTCCCAGGACTCTGCAAAGCCACTCTGACCCTTCCAAAGCCTGGCCAGGCTGTGCTGGGAGAACAATCCTTGGGAATGACTGATCCTCCTCAGCAGAGACTGAATGACAGCCACCATCTGCCTGTGACACACATGTGGCCCCTGCAGTGGTGGCAGGGCAGGGACAGTTAATGGGTTTTCACAGCCTGGTCAGCCCCACCCAGCCACCATCACAGTGATATTTTACCCCAGACTGAGTACTTGAACCTCCCCAGGGCTCTCCCTACACTTGTCATGGCTATGCTGCTCCTCTATGTCCCACCCGGTGGCCTCGTGGGTGGATGTTGGATCTGCCTGTCCCTACAAACCTCTCCAGTGCTGTGGGTTCTCAGCAGCTGGCCCTGCTCAGGTATACTGGGATGGGCTGGGAATGCCAGCAGCTCCTCAGCTCCTGGCCCTGAGGGAGCAGCAGCCCTTGAGGCACCTGGATCTTGGGGCCAGAAGTGCCATTTGCATCGCTGTTTATTGACCACCAGCAGGGCTGGGTGGGCAGGTAAGGCAGAATCAGCAGTACTGCAACCCATGAATGGGCCCTGAGCCAGGCTGGAGTCCCCAGGCGGGCTCTTTGTCTCAGGGTGATGCTGCACACTGGAACTGAGCCCTCCAGGTCACCTTCTCATGCCCAGCCTTGCTCCAAGGAAGGATGTGTCCTTCAAGATGTGTCATGGTGACCTCTAGAAGCGTTGAGCTGGTTTATTCCAGGGTATGTGGTCACAGCCCCAAGCCTGAGAGAGCTCCAGGAGTGTTTGGACAATGCTTGGGCACAGGGTGTGATTGTTGGGGTGTCAAGAATGTGATGATCCTTGTGGCTCCCTTCCAAGTCAGGATATTCCATGATTCTGGGCCCAGAGGTTCTCCCTAAAACTGTGTATTTATCCAGGCTCCTCCTGCAGTGCCCATTCTCTGCCAGGAGGCACCAGCCTTTCTTTGGGGGTGTGTGGGGCTGGGGGAAGCTCCATCACAGCTCATCAGTTTCCCATCCTGCTGTCCTGTGTGGCAGCAGCAAGAGCCAGGAGAGGCGATGCTGCATGTTTGGGGTTTTTTAAATACGTGTGATTCAATGGCTAGAGAGGAGAAATTACCTCCTGCAAACTCTGTTTCTGCATGCTGCGATCCCCTGCTCGTGCCTCACTGCCTTCCTCCCCCTCTTGCGCTCCCTTTGCTCCGCTGCAGCTCCGATCTCTTCCCGGAGCTGCTGGCAGCGCTGATCCCTGCGGAAATCTGCTGCTCGGGCAGCCCGTGCCCCTGCACCAGCCGGGAGGGCTGGGGGATTGTCTCCTCCAGGCTGCAGGGAAGGCTCGGAGCTCCAGCTCCCGCTGTTTGCCCTGGTGCACCGAGCAGGGTGTGCGGAGATCCCCTCTGCGCTCCGGGGCAGCGCTGCTGGCTCGCTGGGTGCCCAGCCCAGGGGCTGCTGTTTGTTTGTTCGCTGCTGTTTGCCGGGCACATCAGCCCGGCAGCGAGGACACAGGTTCCAGGGATGTGAGCTGCCAGCCTGTGAGCCCGGTCCTATTTCTGAAAGATGCCAACAGAGGGCATCCGCTGCCAGGCACAGCCTGAAGATTCCTGCTGCATCCCCCGTTCCTGGCTCCAGATAAAGAGCATCTCAGGGCTTTTTTTTTAACCCTCTCCCACTTAGGCTCATGTTCGGCTTTGTCAGAGGTTTTTAAGTAGGTAGGCTTGTTCGGTGAGTGCTTTCGTTTTCCTTTGGGGAAGGGAAACAATAACCCACAGCTGCAGTCCCTTGGTCAAGGCAGGGCTTTGATAATTAAGGGCTCCCCACAGCCTGGCAGAGCAGCAGCCAGGTTCAAAGTGAAGGTTGATGCTCTGTTGTCCTGTGCAGCTGTAAACAAAATCAGAAGCACTGCTGTGCTGGTGTTGGAGAAGAGCAGAAGATTTCACAATGAATGCCCTGGCTTTGGTGGATTTAAATAGTCAGCTTTATTTATAGGTGCTTATTCCTGGTGTTTAATCTCCTTGTTTCATGTCTGTGGGCAGCCAAAAAGAAATGGAACTTCTGAAGCCTGCTGCTCCCTCTGGTAAACACATATTGGTGTTTGGGCTGTGGGGCAGCTCACCCTGGGCACATTATCACTCTTATTTTGTGAACACCTCACACCCAAACATCTGAGATGTCCAAAGACCAGGGAGCCTGTCTGATGGCAAGATCATTAATCCAGTTTTGAGAGGGCAACAAAATCCTAAGAGGAGGACTGGTGTTAGGCAGGGCTCATGGGAGGGGTGAAGGGAGCCCCACAGACAAAACCAGCAGAGGGATGATGGGCACAGGAGCTGGGAATTGTGCCTCTAAGAGGGCTAGAAACAAGGGTCAGTCTGAGCTGGGCCAGGGCTTTGTCTGAAGGGATGATTCCAAGTGATAGCTTTTACTGGAAATAAAGTAAGGGTAAAACTGATATTCTGCTGCTCTTAGTTGTGTATTTCTTGTGCATCAGCCCAGATGGAGCAGGACCTTTTTGGGATCCAGCTGAACCTCAGCAGGGAAGGGATGCTGATTACTGGGCTCCCAGAAGTATGTTCTGTTCTGTTTCCAGCTGCTTTGCACACAAAATGGGGCAAAACGCTAAAAAATCAGAATGATTGGAAGGTCTGCCTAGGATAGCCATCAGTGCTAGTCTCTGCCTCATGAAACTTAAGCTAACCCAAAGTGTGTCATGTTTAGCTTCATCCAGTAGCTGTTCTATGTCTGATTTCAGTCTTAGTGTGGGAATACACACATTTTACCTTCCAATAAGTGCATGCATTTTCAATAGTGAAGCTTGAAATACATGAACATGCTCCCTGTAGAAAAGCTGTTCACTCTCTTTAATCATTTAACCAGAGTTACCCAATTTGCCACCAAAAAAAAAAAACAAAACCCTGCTCTGTATGTACAGGTCATCTCTACTTCCTGTTATACATTGAGAAAGGGCCAGTAACATCCAGCCCAATTTGATTTATGGGCTGCCATAGAGATTTAAGAAATTTATGATTTGATTAATCCATCCCATATATCTTTTTCTTTATTACCGGTAATTCGTGCCATACATCAAAGCCTCCTGAGCAGGAGTTTGGCACACACCAGGCAGCCAGTGTTTCCAAAGGGTTAAATTCTGTGGTGAACCAGCCAGACAATAAACCATTGTGACCTGCTGGCTAAAGATGCAATCAGCAGTGCTGGGGTCTGGCTTACCCAAGATCTGTTCTTGTTTACCCCATGAGTATTTAGGACAGGTAGGATGTGCAGAGCAGCATTGCTGGGGAATTAGGGGCAGGCATGTGGAGAAAATATTGTCAAAATTCTCATGTGCCAGGGTGGTCATGGTAGTAAATGAACAGGCACCTGCAGTGCTCCTAAAAATATATATTAACCCAAAAAATGGGCTGACCAGTGGTCTTGATGACCAGTGGGACTGACTGGAAAAATCTTCTCAGGGCTGGCTGTTGAGCTGGGCCCTGCTGACAATCTCTGTTTTCCCTCAGAGGGAGGTGGGGGCTTGGCATAGGGCATGGAAAGCAAATCAACTAATTAACTCAATGAGGGAATATGGAATAGCATGCCTTGGATTGGATGAAGATGTGACCTGAGACTGTAGATGCTTCTGCTGCTGATAAACAAGTTTTCTGTTTTTCCTGTAACACTATTGACATTTTAAAATGATCCGAATATTTCAGAGCACATTTAACCAGACAGAGTACTGGATTTCAATACCGTCAACTCCAGAAAGCAAAAGGTGGGCCCTAAATTACCTTCAGAATCATAACAATTTAAAAAGTGGAATCATTTCTCATCTGCCTTGTGTTTTTCCAGCTACTCCAGGTCACCCAGCTGGCCTCCTTGGAGAAGGAGGAGGCAGAGGAGTGATTCCTGCTGGGGGAGGCAGCACGCACACACCTGACAGCCCTGGAGCACATTCCCTGTGCAGGAGCCAGGTGTGTGAGCTCCCCCTGCCTGGCCCTGCCCCGGGGGCCCGAGGGTCCCTCTCCCCAGCCCCTGCAGCCCTTGATCTCTGCTGCTGGGGAGTGGGGATGCCACTTAGCAGGAGCCCCAGTCGCATTTTGCAACCAGGATTCCAGTTTGGGATCAGGGAGAGTCGAGTGTGGTTTCACCCAGCAGCCTTTAATAATGTCTCAGCTCTGTTAAGCTGCCCACAATTTCATCCAGCCATCTCTTTCAGAAAAGCCCTGCATCTTCATTACCTTCCCCTCAAGCCATCTGGTCTCCCAACCTGACCTTTTTAAGAAAGATTGCTTAAAAAAACTGGAGCAGTCCCTGAACAGAAGACCTTGTGTGTCATGTTTAAGCCCAGAGCAAATTTTTATGTCCAAGCAGTGAAACCTTGAAAATAAAGATTTATAATTGAGATTCTGGCTGAAGCAGAGTGAACAGAGATGGTCTAATTAAATTCTGTGGTGGGTATAATTAACCGATTTATTCCTTTATGCAGCTAATGCAGGCCCAAGCACTGCCATTTGTTTATGGGGAATGTGTTACCTGCCTGCTTGGCTCAGGCTGTGGCAGCCAGGCCCATGGTGGTGCTCTGGAGGGGCTGATGGTTCAGTACAAGCAGGTCTGAACTGATGGATTCCTTTTCAGAAGCCAACACAGCTCCTGAATGAGTCAGCTGGGAAGGAGCAGGGAGGAAAGCAAAGACTCAGGGTTCTGCTTTGGGCTCCTTGCAGAGTTGCCAGGGGACTTGGATCAAATGTGATGGTTTGGGAGAAAAAGGAGGTTTGGGGTTTTGTCTAAGAGCAGAGTGGCTCTCTGGTGCCAAACACGCCTGGTAACGTGGCACTGAGTCCCTGCTGTGCATGAGGAAGGGCTGCAGGACTATCCACACTGACTGTGTGGATTTCTACCTTCCCTTCTTCAGAGCTCAGCGTGGAAATGGCACTTCCAAACCTGTAACACAGATAACTACTCATACATCCTTTGGGAGAGCCTCATCTGACTAAAAGCCTGTCTGGCTTTTCCAGAACAGAGCTGTTTCTTTTCACCCAAGACTCATTTCACTTCACTTTCTTGCAGCCATCATGAGATAAAAAAAAAAACCAATGAATCAACCAGAGATTATTTTTCATGAAAGTTTAATCAGGCACTGTCCCCTTCCTATGCCTGTGTGAGCAAACCTTGATGAGCATGTAGGGCCTGAACATGGAGCAAAAACCACCTGCTGGAGAGGCAAGGAGTGCAGGGAATGCCTTTGCTGGCTGGCACCTCTCTACCTGGGCAGGCTGTCCTGCTGCAGATGTGCTGCCTGCAGTTCAGCCCCTGGCTCCCTCAGCCCATCCATCTCTCAGGCAGTGAAAGCCAATACCTCCCCCCTCCTTCCCCTCCCTGTGCTGCTCCTTAATATTTCATGCATCAAAGAAGTTTCACTTGTAATGCAAAAACTGATTAATTAAGTAGAGTGCAAGAGTTACATGCATTGAAGGTTTCTTTCATCTTGGCAAGGAGAGGAGCCACACTGGAGGCTGTTGCTGCTCCTGAAGTTGTGTCAGAGGGCAGGCAGTGATGGAGTGGTTATGGGGTTCTGAAGGAGGGGATGGGATGGCCTCATTCCTTGGATTTTGGCTCAAGCAACAGGCTGCTTTGCACTTTTCCTTGGGTTTTCCCTTCCTCTGTAAGGGTTGTTGACAGCCAGGCTGGCCCGTGCCTGGCACTGGGGTGGTTTGGGAGCAGGATTGTAGCAGGCACCTGCCTGACTCCAGCCTCGGGGTGTGCAAGGTCCCTTTCCAGTGTGGCTTTGGTCCTGGATGTGCCTAAGACCCTGCTGCCACCACACACAAGAGATGTCTGGCTGAAACCCCGGTGAGCCCCGGGGAGCTATAAAGAGGCAGGCAGTGCAGGATGTCAGAGGAGGACAGCTAGAAAATGCCATGGCCATGGGCACCTGAGCACAGCCTTCCCTGGGTGGGTGAGGCTGTTGTTTTAACACAACTCTTCAGCCTGCACCTCGGCCCAAAATGCTGAGCAGCCTTTCCTTGCTGTGCAGATGATGCAGCTCCCTGTTCCCACTGCAGCCTCTTCTGAGCCAGCCCAGGGGCTGTTTCCCAGTGCCCAGCTGGTGGTTCACAATTCTCCTGTAAAAGGCAGGAACCAACTACTTGTACCTGAGGAGGGAGGAGAAAACTCAGCCTCTCCTGGCTGCCAGAGCAGGGAGGCTAAAGCTGGCAGAGTGTCCCCTCAGGGCACTTCTCTGGAAGTGCTCAGGAAGCTCCCGTTTTGATGCTGTGTCAGAAAGCAGCATCTCCTGCAGCTCTGAGCACAGCGAGGGGCCCTTGGCTGGCTGTCAACCCAGAGGCAAGAACCGAACTGCAAAGGGCACTTAGTGCACCCCCTCCTCTCTCTGGAGGTGTTTCTTGGAATTGCTGACCCAGCCTGTCTCCTGTGTCTGGCAAAAGCACAGCTTAAGCCCTGTGGTCACCAACTGCAGTCAGGTACCCTGTGGCTGGGGAGCAATGTTTGTACACTGCAGCTTGGAAACAGAATTAATTTTGTGCCATTTACTTCACAATAATAATTTTTAAAAAAATCTTTCTTACCTTCAGCAGAGTTATTGATGCTGATGTGACCCTGGCAGGGTGAAATATAAACCACTGATTACATCAGAGCTCTACCAGTGACTTTTCTCCTCTGATTGCAAGCAGCAGGAATTTCAACATACACGCATTGCAAACACAAATTGCTCTCTGTATTGTAAATACATAGTGCATTTTAATGATCCCTGCTGTATGTACATGCCTTTAGTAATAGGACCAATTGAAAACCACTTCAGAAAGCTGCTATTGGTATCTTTGCAATAACCTCCTCATTTTTGCCAGCTAATAAAAGGTGCATTAGTTCTGGGTGTCCAGAAATACAGCTCACGGGATTGAAAGTCAAAGAATACTTCATCTGTGACCCTTTAAATGAGAATTACTTTTTTTTTGCCCTTCACCATCCATTTTAAACTTAGATCATACAGATACTTTAAGCACTTTCCAGCAAAATGTCTTCACAAAGCTCTCCACAGAGGCACAAAATCCTGGGTTTGCCTCAATCCCATTTGGGGTATTGTCATGAAGAAAGAAATAACCCTGGGGCTGAACTGCTCTGCTTGGGACTAAGAAATAAATTGAATGTCTCAAAGCTCGTGCTAAAAAAAATGCACTCAGGTGAAAATCAGGCCTGAATGTGGGCAGATAGAGGCATGAGGCAGATAGAGACATAGGCAAGGTTCCTGGTTTGCATGACACACAACATATGCTCTGCCTTCTCCTAGAGGCTGCTCCACCCGGGAACAGCTCACTGCTGCCTCTCAGTCGTGGAGAAGCTCCCAGTTCCTACTGAGAATGTTTCTGCTTTCTGTGTGGAAACCCCCACGCTTGGGACCAGTACAGATATAATTTCCACAGCCCTCGCTATATCTTTTTATCCATTTTTATCCAGCAGCTAATTATTTTCCTTGCATTCCTGTATGTGAGAGAGGATTAAAAAAAAACAAACAAAAAAACCCAACAACAAAACCAACAAACTAAAAAAACGGATTGGGGACAAAAGAAGGGATTTGCCCCCAAGCTGCACACTCAGCAGCTGAGGTGAGAATGGAGCTGGTGCTTCCTGACAACCCGTCAGGTCCCCCATCTCACCCTGCCCAGATGGGTCTTGTCAGTGCAATGCATTTTCACTTGTAAGACGATTTCCATTTCTATCCGGAGTTTTTGCTGGGAACGGCAGTTTTTGCTGGTTTCTTGGCCCCGATGCTATTGAAATCGACGGTCAGGCAGGAGCTGGCGTCCCCAAGGAAAGGCTGGATCCATGAAGCAGAAGAAAAAGATATTAAAATAGGCCTCATTTACAAATAGCAATCTGGGTTACGGGCTATGCAATTGGCTTGAAAATCCCCAGTTTGTTCAGATTTAAAATATCTCCAAATTTGCAAGTTAGACAAACTTCTGTAAGTGTTCCTAGAATATTTTTTCAGCAAGTGAAACTCTCAGAACTTTGTTCGTGCCATTTACTTTCGTGCTGTAAAAGGAGGGGATAATAGAAACCTGTTACCTCAGTTGTAAAGCAGGATTAACACATTCCCCTTTGAAAATATGATTGATGGTTTTCAAACAGTGAAGTTCTGCCTTTAGCTCAGTTCTTTGGAAGGAAAAAGCAGGTGGAATCCTTTTCTCCTCAAAATGAGAGCGGAGATTTGCATTTACACCGGGAAGGATCCAGACTAAATGGAAGCTGAATGTGCCCGTTTGCAGGCAGTGGTTTGCAGAACCTTCCCCTTGATCATCATGTCCCTGCTTGTACGGGAGGACTTGAGGAAATCTCAGTGTGCTGCTCAGCAGAGAGTTTTTAGCAGAACTTTGTCAATCTAAAAAGTAAGGCAAAATAGGACCAAATGATGTATACAGAGTTGCTGGACCTCTGCTTTCTCGTGTCTCAGAACCTGCCTGGAGTCAGACAGTCTGTAGCAAAGCAGGTGTGCCAACCTGTGTCTCCTGACCTCTGCTTTCCACCCCTAAGCCCTGGAGAACATTTTCACCCTGTTGCTCGATGGCGTGTGGTAGGTCAGGGAAAATCTGGATGCACTTAAAATGTGTCCTGGCCCTCAGTTCAGCTGGATCCTCAGCAAAATGAGAGAAGGAATCACATTGCTCAGAGCTGGGACAGCAGCAGTGAGGATCTCTAGATCCCCTTCCTAGCCCAAGGACAGCCCCTTACCAAAATCTCCTGGTACTTGACAGCAAAAATTCTCTGTTTATGGCAAATGGATGCAATTGTGCAGCAAGTGGCTACCAGGAGATGGAAGGAGCAGGGATGGGGCCTTAAAGAAAAAGAGATGTTTTTCTCTTTCAGGATTTGCAGTTCTAAAAAAAAAATATTTAAAATTTACTTCTATTGGCTACTCGTGTGTCACTTTGTGTATCCATGCTGCGCTGGTTCTTTGCACTCTTTGACTTGAAGAAATTTTTAGAAATAAGAAAAAGAAAGGAGTACATGTACCAATAACAGCCTGAGACAGTCCAAAATCTACCCTTTCCTCCTAAAANAAGGAAAGGAAAGGAAAGGAAGCCTTTTTCCTAGTATTACACTTTTCTCAACAAACACCTGGCAGGGCTGCATTTTTCTCTGATTATTTTTTTCCAGCATGCCTAGAAACTTCACCTCTCCAACTTAGACAGATCCGGAGTCCCACATTTAATGTTTAGCAACAAGTTGCCTGTTTTGCTGGTGAGAGCTTTTTGGTTTCTCTCTATTCCTGTAGCTGGAAACAGGCACTGTTCTCACACCACAGCGGGGCTACAGCTTGTTAAGGCTGGAAGCTGGAGCTGAGAATGGCCCGTGGGAATGGGGCTGGAGCTGTTTGTTTGCTGGATTCCATATTCATTGCCATTCTGCCCTTGTTGTGGTTTTAACATTTGATGACCTAGGTATCTCAGAAGGCTGTTTTGCCTCAATAGGCGTGTGATGAATTGCTCTTAATTAGCTTGTGGAAATAATGTAAGCCTGAGCATTACGCGTGCTTTGTTAGGGTTTTGACATCTTCTTTTATATGTTCATCTACAAATAAAATCAGGTAGATTAGCAGTCACCAGGAAATTGTTGTTGTGAGTCACTGACTCACAGCTCCTGTAGGCTGTCTCTCCTTGCCTTTGTTAGTCATGCCCGACGGTGGGCAGGAGTTCACGGGGCTCTGGGGCTGGGGTCAAATGTGTCTATTTTGTCTGTAGGGACAGGGCTTGCCTTCAAAGTCACCCCCATCATTCCAGTTGGAAGAACCAGGTGGCTCCACCGCAGTTCCAGCCAGAGTGTGAGCAAAACCACGGCGGTGGAGCTCACCTGGTTTTGTCTTCGAGCACAAACTCCAGCCTTCAGGTGGCACCGAGGCATCCATGTGCTGGAGGGATATATGAATCTGAGCTCAGACCTCAGGCCCCCATTTAAATGCTGGCTGTTAAACACCAAATCTAAAATTTTTGCTCTAGGTCACAAGCTTGTTCCCTCCAGGTTTGACATTGTCAGCCATCCCTGCGAGCCCTGGGTGCTGGAGGTGCCTTTTCACTTAGGAGAGGGTAATAATGACTAAAAGCTCTCAGGAAACTCATTTCTGTGCCCTTGCACCCTGGCAGTTCCCTGAAAGGAAGGAACAGCCTGAGGAAAGAGTGGCGATGAGCTGGATGGGGAGAGATGTGGGAGGGACAGCAGGACTTTCATAAAATCATAGAATTCTAGAATGATTCTAGAAAGACCACCCAGTTCCACCCCTCCACCACGGGCAGGGTCTTCAACTATCCCAGGTTGCTCCAAGCCCCGTCCAACCTGGCCTCGGACACTTCCAGGGACCCAGGGGCATCCACAGCTCCTCTGGGCCACCTGTACCAGTGACTCGCCCTCCTCACACGGAAGAATGTCTCCCTCCCATCCCGTTTAACCCTTCCCTCCGTCACTTCCAAGCCATCCCCCTTGCCCTGTCACTCCATGCCCTTGCCAAAGCCCCTGTTCTCCAAAGCCCCCCAGCAGTGCGGGTCGGGAGCGGCGATGCGGGAGCGGTGTGGCCGCGGCAGCAGCGCGNCCGCCGCCGCCGAGTCCCGCCTGCTGCTCTTCGTCCGCAGCGAGCTGCCCGGCCGCGTCGCCGTGCAGGACGATCTGGACAACACCGAGCTGCCCTTCTTCACCCTCGGTAGGAGCCCGCGCCGCTTCCCGCCCCGTCCCGTCCCGCATCCCGCCCCGCCATCCCGGAGCATCCCCGAAGCATCCGACACCCGCCGTGCCGGCTCTGTGTCCGCCCTCCTCGCTCCGCGGGCAGCTCGATGTGTTTTGGGGCTTTCTAACCCTGCCCCTGTGCTGCATCCTGGTTTTTGGTTGGTTTTTTTTTTTTTTTTTTTTTTTTGCCTTTCCTGCCGGGGAGGGATTTTTTAGCAGGGCCTGAGGCTGCCGCCGCTGCCAGCCCCGGGAGGAGCAGAGCATTCCCCGGGAGGAGGAGAGCAACCCCGCGCAGGCTGGAAGTGATGGGGGCTGCCTCGTGTGCTCCAAGTTGAGCTCTGAGCCCCGAGGAGGTGCCGCTGACCCTGGCAGAGCGGCAGGGGATGTTTTTTCCCTAGCCAGAGCCTGGTTTTATAAATGCTTCGTGTTAATTCTCGAGGCTCGCTCTCGCTTCACGCACGACTCCGGCGCCCGGGTCTGTGCGAACGCTGCAGACTTTCCTCCGCTCTCAGCTTTGTGGGGAGGGGGATGGGAATAGAAATAGTTCTGTGGTCGTACTTCGGTCTTGATGCTGGATCCTGTTGTCTCGGATGGGGTGCCCGAGCTGCCTCTTGTCACTTGTACCCATTTCTGTGCCGTAATCAGCCAGTCCTCCCAGAGAACTGTTCCGAATGTCACCTGGGCAGTGCAGTGTTTACTCTGCCAGGTCACCCAAGGGTTTTTGTTGATCTTTGCTTTATCCATCAGCTATCCTGTTTTTCGGCATCCAAACCTAGGATAATTTGAGTACCTGCTTAACTCGGGTCTCAGGTGTCTCTTGACACACGGCATTGTCACTTCCAGCGCATCTCTCTGTGTGTCTCAGGTGTGTCGAGGTGTGCCCATGTCCAGGCTCCCTGGGGACAGCTGACCCCAAGTCCCTTCCCATACCTCATGGAGTGATTGCCTCTCACTGGGTGCAGTGAGCAGGGGTAGGGAAATGCCTGTCTGTGTCCCCCAGTCCTGTCATTTTACCTCGTGTGAAGCTTTGCTGTAGCAAACGCCCTAATAAATAAGTTGGTGGTACTTCCTGAGGCTTTCGGGCACCAGCTTTGCAGTTTCCTTAGACACGGTTGGTCAACTGCAAAAATCCGAAACAAACCAGATACTCTGTTTCCACTAACAAAAGTGACAAATCAAAGGTTTGATGCATTGGGAATGACGTTTACCATACCGTGGTTAAAAGTAACAAGAAGTTTCATGGTTCACTGAGTTAATTTTCAGATTAGAGTACAGTTTCTTCAGGGACTGGGTGTGAATTGCGCACTGATCTAAATATATCAGATAGCAAAGAAACCCCTCTGTGTGAGCTTAGATAATAGCTCAAGTTGAAGGAGAGAAATTTGTCTTGATAGATCAGAGGCACGATCTTGTATAGCAAATCCTATTTCTGTGAGTGCCTGCCAGTAAAGAGACCATGTCTTCATCTAAAAATTTCTTTTACTTGCCTGGCATATTGGTTATGTGTGCACTCATGAATATGAAGCATGTCTTGTGCAAATCTGTGGGGGTTTTCCTGCCCCTTCATGAACAGAAGACCCAAAAGATCCCCTCCTGTTCCCTTGGACTCACAGGCATCAGGCAGATTGGAAGACAAACGGAGGCTGTGCCCATGGTGGGATGGCTTCATCATGGCCCTGGAATTAATCAGTCTGTTGACTCCAGAGAAGGTAAAACACTTGTCCTTCCCCAAGGTCTAGCTCATGAATTGCTGTGGATGTTCTGATATTTGAAATTTGTTGCATTTCTCCCCATCTCCTGGTGTGGCAACTGTCTCACTTGCAGTTAACTCTTCTCTGGGTGAGGGCTGTGCAGGATTTCTGCTGGCTGGTTTTCCTAGAGCAGGAATTAAGGCTGTGATTTTCTCTGGTGTTTTTTTTCTTCCCTCTCCATCCTTTTCTAACTTCATTGATGGTTGGGAACCAGAGAGCAGCTGCTGCCTCGTAATGGGCTCTTGGAGGTGAAAATCACCTTACATGCGGGAGGGCTTGGGAGCGAGGTGGGGACTGAGATTCTCTTTGACAGAATCTTTGCAGGTCCTTATCTTTAGCTGATTTCTGGTGATTGTATCCCTTTATGCGTGTTGCTGGACATGTTTAGTGGCTGTCTGGGCATGAGCTCAGGAGGACACGTAAGAGCTGACGTCCTGCCGGCTGCAAATGTGTTGAGGACTCCTGAATGTCTTGGAGTGCAGGATCTTGCTGTGAGCAGAGATCACTTTCTGGCCTCAGCAGGGTAAGGATGGGGCAGGATGACCTCCTAAAGCATATAACTCAGGACAGCCACCCCAACTGGCATCCTGGAGGGGTTTTTGAAAGGAAAAAAAGATTAAAAAAAAAAAAGAAAAGGAAGCATAAAGCTGGCAGAGCTGAGACATGGTGCTGATGCTACTGACTCTGAAGTGAAATAAGCTGAGAAAAAAATTGAGGCCACTCCGTTCTGCAGGGCTCAAAAGTCTCTCCAGGCCAGGAGGCAGGAAAGAAAATGTTGCTTTTCTTGGTGGCAATGAGTTTAAGCAGTGAGGGCTGTATTCCTGGGTCTGCTCAGCAAGTCCCAGCTCAGTAAATCTCCCAGTGCTGCAGTGGTTCCTGAGCTGCTCCTCACTCCTTGGCATTTAAAGGAGGGTGGGTGATCTGTAGCTAAAGGCTGGCAGGTGCCAGGGCCTTGTCTGCAATGGTGTGAAGCTTAAAGTCATGGAATCATGTAGGTTGGGAAAGATCTTTAAGATCAAGTCTAACTGTAAACCTAACACTGCCAAGTCCACCACTAAACCATGTCCTGAGGTGCCACATTCTACAGGTAGATGCCCTGAATTGGTGGCTGGTACAAAGCACATGGAGTGCTCTGTGTCCCTTTCCTCCTTCTAGGGAGGAAACAACTTTATCTGTTCCCTGACTATATGAAATTATATTCTCTGAAGTGCATAAAGCAAGAGCTTCCAGTGTAGCATCCCTGCCTGCGGGGCTGCCTGGTCTGCAGGAGCCACTGCATGGCTGAGATAGAGGAGGAATCAGCACTAGGAAACATCCACACAGCTGAGCCTGGGCCCGTGGCACGCTGGCAGTATCAGGAGCAGCAGCAACAGGAGCAGCAGCAGCAGCAGCAGCTACTCGTGGAAGGCAGGAGCCCACTAGGGGGTGGTGGGTACCCGGGGATGCTCCACAGCAGCTCCTGCTCTGTGTGCCCACAGGGTACCAGGGATGCTCCACAGCAGCTCCTCTCTGTGTGCCCACAGGGTACCAGGGATGCTCCACAGCAGCTCCTGCTCTGTGTGCCCAGGAGGGTACCAGGGATGCTCCACAGCAGCTCCTCTCTGTGTGCCCACAGGGTACCAGGGATGCTCCACAGCAGCTCCTCTCTGTGTGCCCAGGAGGGTACCAAGGATGCTCCACAGCAGCTCCTCTCTGTGTGCCCACAGGGTACCAGGGATGCTCCACAGGAGGGTACCTGGGGATGCTCCAGCTCTCCCTGTGTGCCCATGTGGGGCACTTCAGGATGCTGGACAGCAGCTCCAGCTCTTTGTGCCTCGGTGGCACCTGCAGGAAGGTGGGGAGCCCAGGCTGGGGATGGCTTCATCCTCTCCCAACAAAGGTAGAAAACTTTAATTCTTTGTGCATCCCTCCTGGGCTGCAGTGGGGACCTGCTGCTGAAACACCCACTGGCAGCTCCCTGTGCTCGGTGTCCCTCCTCCAGTGGGGTGTCACAGCTTCTGTGTTTCCTACGCCTGGGTTTATTTTTTCCCTCTTGCGTTGGAGACAAGGAGGATGCTTCTCCCACTACCCCCCAGTTACGTTACTATAAAATTACTCAGCAAAGCCCAGTGGTGGCAGGAAATGACAAATGTAGGTGCCACCAGTGCATTATGAATTGCTGTGCCTCCCCTTTCCTGAAAAAGCATCCTGCCCTTTCCTTAACCTTGGATACTACTGATGCTTTGTGGCTTTTTCCCCCCCTCTTTAATTCTTCTAGAGTTACTCTGCTGCAAACGGTGCAGCGTATCACTGACTTTATCCTTGCCCAGTGAGGTCTCTGAGGTATGGATCTTGGTTCAATCAGCAGCCATGTGTTCCCTACAGAAGCTGCTCCACCACGGCGTGGCCTGCTCCGAGTGCAATTCAGGGAATGAGGCAGTTTGCTTCCGAGCTAATTTAGATGAGCTCTGTCTGTGTGTGAGCAGCTTTATATAGAGGAGAGAGAAGGGAAGAGGCAGACCAATTTTCACCATTGCTCTTACCCTGTAGTGGCTTACATAAGAACAGTTTACTACACACTTCTCATAAATGGCTTTAATGGATGCTGCTTGACGGTGTCTGCAGTGCTTCAAGAGGCTTTGTTTTGGTGGCTGTCACAAAACAGGCTCATGTGTCTGCATTCCTGGTGTCCCCCTGTGGCTCCTGTGTGTGGCTGATTGAGGATTGTCCCCCGCCCCTGAGCAGTTCAGTGCCACTTCTATCTTCTTTCTTAACTCTTCCCAAAATCATCTTGTAACTTGGACTTCTCCTTTTTAGGGTAGGAGTGTAGGAGTCTTGAAGGAACACCTGGATGTGGCACTCAGGGCTCTGGGCTGGGTGACAACATGGTGGGGATCAGACACAGGCTGGACTCAGTTATCTTGGAGGTGTTTTCCAACTTTAATCATTCTGAGTTTCTATTAATACATTAAAATAATGGAAAGCACTCAGTTCCCTATGGACTGATTGTATTTATTGCTGTTCCTAGAAAGGCTTGAGCAGGATTTTGCCACCCTCATTTTGGTCACCAACTCCTATTTGTGCAGAGCAGGTGGGGAGGCTGAAGAGTCACCTGGGGAGCCTGGATGTGACTGTAACTTACTGATGCTGCTGTTCAGAAGTGCCCTTCCCAGCTCTGAGCTGGCCTCTGGGGTCTGGAGCAGCACTGTGTGGGTGCCCAGTGTGCAACCCCATCATCAGGGCTTGGCATCTAAACGTGGGGTCATCTCTGCAGAAAAGCTGATGAGCAAAGTCTGGTTTCTGCACCTCTCTTTGCATTAACTGCCTCCTGCTAGGCTTGAGATGCCTGGAGTACCAGCTCAGAGGCTGGGTTAATCAAGTGTTGTTTTTCTTTTGTTTCAGTTTTTTTTTTTTTTTTTTTTTTTTTTTTTTTTTTTTTTGGGTTTTTTGGTTGTTTTNTTTTTGGTTGGTTTTCTTTTTTTCTGTTTATATTGTTTCTGTTCCCCAGCTAATCCAATGGGTAAAGAGTCATATCTTCCACCCCAAAAGCCTCAGTGAGATGGTGTGGTGAGGATGAGACAGGTTGGTGGCACCCTGGCACAGAGGCAGGTTCAGGCCTGGCAGTGGGGCTGCTTCCCTGCCCCTCCATTCCTATCCACAGCTGTGTGTGCTCCGGGGTCTGGGCCAGGTCCCTGGTGCTGGGGGCTGCCTGGGAAGGGTGTAGGAAAGAGGAAAACCTTCTGGTAGTGATTTCTTCCCCTCCTTGTATTACTGTGCGATTACTCCAGCTTTCCAAGATGTTGGAATTTATAGCTGGGGAGAGGAGGGAGAGCCCAGCTCAGGGTAGGGCTGTACTGGTGATGTGGAGGTCTGCAAGGACCATATTCCCCAGAAAGGCTGTAGGCAAAAAATGCCCAGGAAAATGGGTCAGTCCTGAGGCCATCCCTTCCCTCCCCAGGGCAAGGCTGAACATGGCTTGTCCAGCACGGCAGGGCAAGGACTTGACAGGGATTTTGCTTCATCTCGGGTATTTTCTGGGCTGATTATCCCAGTTAAGGCTGGGAATGTGTAGCTGAGTGCAGGCTGTGCTCGGGGAGCTGCTGCTTTCCAAGAGTACCCGCGTTGACCAGCTAGTGGCAACAGAAGATTAACTATGGAGGGAGAGAGGAGCTGCCTGCTGCAGCTGAGCTGCCACGGGAGGAGGCTGGTGGCTGGGGATCCCCCCTGCTCCCCCTTCCTCCCAGCTGATTTTCCATGATGCCTGTGTGCCAGAGGCTTTTGTTGCTCTTTTTCAGGAAGAAATAATGAGCTTTTATTCAGAATTATGCAGAGAGCTTGCATTCCTCCGTGGGGAATGGGGTGGTGATTGACCTCTGAGTACCACCACGCAGATGGATGTTACCTCCAAAACTTGCTGCCTGTTCCCTCCTAAGCCCTAAAAGTGAGAATCTCAGCTGTGTGATGGGCAAGCCTTTGTGCTGCCTCGGTGACACGGTGCTGATGTGTGGTGTTGGCTGGCTGTGAAACAGGGCTGGGCCCTGGGGCTTTCCTGGTGTGACAGGAGCTCAGGCACAGGACTGGCTGGGACAACGGGAGAACAGATTGATGCCATGTGTGGGAATGCTGAGATATTGATCTCATGCTTCTTTAACACGTTTGCAGGTGCAGGTGGCTTGAGAAACACCTGCCATCACACCAAAATGCCATGTAGAGTGTGGGGCAGGCTGGGGTTGGAGCTGAAAGAAAAGAAGATGTCTCGATTGATGCCTTTCATCACCTGAAATATCCACAGTACAGCCCATGCCCAAGTGTCCTCCTCCTGCAGCAACCATTTGAAATGGAGGATGATGCACCTTGGCCTGTGTTGCCATGCTGCTCCCCAGTCCTGCCCCATCACTACCTGTGAGCTGTGTGATGGCATCGAGCAGAGATGGTTCTTGTGCATAACCAGCTTAGGAATGGGGCCACTTAAAAGAATTGAATGCTTGTGCTGCTGCTCGGGTCTCAGCTAATGCAGTTAAGGTTTCCAGTGTCCAGACAGCATGGAGACACTTAATGGTATTGAAGAAGCAGAATGGCATGCAGAGGGGACAGGCACTGATCTTGGCTGCCTGCATCTGCACTGGCTGGGAGAGGCTTTCTGGTTGTCTCCTGGGAAGGGGGAAAGTGGGGAAAAACATCACAGAGTTTTGGCCCGTTGTCCCTTTGAGTGCCTTCCTCAAAGTGCGTTTGCCCTTCGAGAAGCAGCGCTCTTGAGTGCTTCCAGTGTCCTGCTGCAGGTCAGGGGCAAGAAGGGATTCCCTTCAGGGGGAGATTGGGCTGTGGCTGCCTGTGGGAAGATGGTGCAGACAAGATTTGGAGCCAGGACTCTGCCTGTGGGCACAGGGGGCTGGTGGGGAGAGGGCAGAAGCAGCAGTTCCCTCTATTTCACATTCTCGTCCCCCACCACTCCTGCACTCCTTTCTCTGTGCTTTCACCTCTCCTGTCTTAGTGCAAGACAAAGTCTGTAGGAAACCTGGACTGGCTTTGAAAGCAGCAGCAAAAGGGGAGAAATTTTCCATTAGCAGCATCAGCAGTATAAGAGATTTTTTCCCAGTCACCTGGTAACTGCTGTATTTAGGAAGATTACGGAGCTGATGGTGCTGCTCCCAGGCATATGCAAGGGAGTGATCCTGTTAGGAGAGGGAGGCAAGGGGTGGTCACACACAGGGAGATGGGCTGCTAAAGGTCAGCTGTGCAGGGAGGGGGCTCGTGGAGCCGGGCACCTCCTGTGCTCCTCCATCTGCTCCTCCAGAGCAGGGCAATGGCACAGCAGTGGCACTGCCAGCTGCACTCAGGGGCTGCAGTGGGGGCAGGGAGCAGGGCTCCCCAGGGCTGGGCAGGAACATCCTCGGGTGGAGGAGGGAATCGGGCTCCAGCCTGATTTGGGGCCAGGCTGGGGGTTTTTGGTGCATGGTGCCTTTCTTTCTCTGGGGTGGATGTGCCTGCCCACCCTCCCACAGCTCCGGGGCTGTATAACTGGGTGCAGGTTCTGGGGACCCCAGCTTTGCTCCCAGCCATGACCAAGAGCTCAGCTGTGCTGGTGCCTTTGAGGCTTTGATTCTTTTTCCTTTTATCCCTCCCTTTTCTCTCTCTGGGGCAGCGGGGTGGCCTCGCCTGTGGCTGGATGCCTGCCCTGGCTGTGCTGGGTGAGCTGGGCTCCCTGGCCACCCCAGGGCTCCTGGCTGCCCAGGCACTTGCCCAACATGAGCTGGCATTCCCGAGTGTGCCTGGGGCTGTCCCAAGGCCATTCACAGCCCGGGTCCTTCCCTCCCTGCTCTCTATGGTTCTCAAGCAATGTTCTTCCAGAGAGCACAGCACATCCCTAACCTGTGGGATCAAGTGACAGAATATAGGAGCTGGCAACAGCATAGGAATGTTTTTGTTGCCTCAAGCCAAGTGCTCAGTAACATCAGCTTCCTGCTGCAGTGCTCCTGTGCTGGGAGCACCGGGTGGTGCTCCTGTGATGGGGAACACGGGGTGGTCTGTGTGTGTGTGTGAGCAGGGAAGGGGGGCTGGAGCAGAGCATGTTCCCTGCAGCCCTGGACCAGGATCTGCTGCTCATCCACCCTGGCCAGAAAAGCCTCTCCCTCAGCTCAGTCTTGCTGTGGATGTTGCTTTTGATACCAGGGGGCCTGATGAGGTAAAAGTTGGTGCCGCTGACCTGACAAAGTCCTGGTGCAGGTGCCCCCAGAGCAAGGTCTGCTCTTCCAGCAGTTTCCCACTCAGATGGGCTTCCTGGGATGCTGGGGCTCCCATGGCAGGTGCTGCCAGTTGTCCCCACCTCACTCTGTTACTCAGCCCTGCCTTGCCCAGGCTGCCCTGTGGGGTGAAGGGTGATGGAAACCCTTTACCTTGGCTTGCTGGGCCTGAGCAGTCACCTGTGTGGTGGGTTCAGCTTGGGTGGGGGCACTGGAGAGCTTTGGGGGCTTATTGGGACATACTGATATGTCCCTTTTCCTTCTACCCATCACATTTCTTCCATGTCCTTTGAACCTCCCATCTGTTTAAATTAGAGGGTTTTAAACTCTTTTCTCCTGCCCTGCCCAGGGAATTCCTCCCAGCCTTCTTGTTGCAGTCACACTCCTTGTTCCTCTACCTGTAATATCCTGGGAAATCTGGCCAGACAGAGGTGCCCAAGCAGAGCAGTGTGTTGGACAGGTGATCCAAAAGGATCTGTATCCCCCACCCTCCCTTCCATGCTATCCAAAATGGGCAGCCCGTGGTCAAGCAGCGTCCACAGCAAACTTCTCCCATTGTCTTCTGCCTGGAGCAGATGTTTAGGGTGGGGTATTCAAGGGGATTCCAGTGCTGAGTACCACTTAATTAAGGTTGGCTCAACTGATGGACCCTCCTGGCTCTTACTGGGGGTGGCTTGGGACAGAAGGCTGTGAAGAAGGTCCAGCAGGAAAGGAGGGATTCTGTCGAGGAGCCAATGACAGCAGTGGCATTTTGGGAAGCTGACAGGTATCTTTGGGAGTCAGACATGCTGCAGGCTGAAAGCACATCCAGCAGAGGTGACGTTGGCCTTATCTGTGCAGGCAGGTCCTCGCCCGCTGCTGCTGGCAGGGCGGTGGCTGCTCCAGCTGCAGCCTTCCCATCAGGGGCTTTGGCATTTTTCCTCCCCCACAGAGGGGAGAGAGGGCTGCAGGGGTGCATTTGTCACCTGAAGAGCCCCCGGGCTTCGGCTGAACTTTGTGTTCCAGCAATAAAACCATGCTAGGAAATGTGTGCTGTAACAAAGCCCATGGATATAATACATCCGTATCATACTGTACCTTTCATCTTGAAGGATTCCCAAGGAGCTTTACAAACTCGGTGTGCTGCAGCCTGCCAGGGTGACTGAATGTTATCAGGAGCAGCGGCAGTCTAATCTCTGTGGTAGTATTTCCCCCCCTTGCAGGGGGAACTTTATGAAGTCTGGTCTCAGAGTAGCGCTGTGATGGTGTTTTCCTCTAAGCCCGAGTTTCTCAGGAGAAACAGGCAAGCCGTGTAGCTGTTTGTTATGCAAAACCACCAAAGAAATATTTTTTCCTGGGGCAGTAGGAGTGGGTGGGAATTACTTTCACACAGCTTCAACAGCTTTGCATCTTGACAGAAGAGGCATTCGCAGGGGAATGTGCCCTCCGTGCAGCCCCACCGAGGGGATGATAAAGTTTAAACGCTTGAGGAATTGCTTCTGGGCATTAGCAGGGTGGTAGAGTTCAGCTGGCAGTTCTTGGGAGGGAAACTCTAAATGTCTGCCTGAAATACTTGCTGTGTGAGTCTTTTGTCACCTAATACTCCCTTCTGTCTCTGCAGTCAGTCCCTGAGCCAGCTGATGGCTCGGATCCAAGTCCTGCAGCCTTCAGTAACATCTGGGCGCTCTGTCTGTGGGGTGGGAGCAGGAAAGGGTGATGCTTCCATCACCCTGCTGCTCTCCACTTCCAGCTGGGGATATTTTCACTGTTCCTGACTTACCTGGAGCTGCGGGAGGCATCTGAAGGTGCTGCCAGTGGTGGCAGAGCCTAAAAATCAAAACTGAAAGCGGGACCAGGGGCCCAAGCAGAGCTGTTGTCAGAGGCATATGCTTGAAGCACGGCGGGTAGCTGGAATCTATTTTGGTTTGGAGTGGTACATATTTAGCCTGTTTTGTTTAGCAGTTTGTTTATGGGATGTATTTTCCCATTCTGTGTAGCTCCCCAAATGTGTGCTATAAACAAAGTGTAAAATCAAAAGCAGCCTCTACGTGTTGCCATCAAGTGCATCACAGGAGAGGCAGGGTGCGTGGTGCCTGCCAGCCTCAGGTCCCCTCTTCAGGAGGAGAAACCACACCACTGAGAGAGGTGATTCTGTCAGGGAATTGCTGTGGGCACTGCTGGGATGGAGCAGAGATATCTCAGGAGCTCACCAGCCCTTTTGTCCATTTGCTCTTGCTGCAAACCTTCCCAAGCTCATCCCCGAGGAGTGCAGGTGTTGGCTCCTGCTGCTCCTTTAGCTTTGCTTGCTTCCCTGAGCCCCACTGAGGTGGCTCCTCAGGCCACAAGGAATGGGATGTGCTGTTGCCAGCACCATTCACAGATGCTGGATGTTAAGAACCTTCAAAATTGATCGAGTTTCAAACAGGCATTAGAGGTTCGTGGCTGTTCTTACTGTAGCCGTTGCAGTCACATCCCTTGTCCTGGATCAACAGCCGTGTGTTTCTTGCTTTAATTTTCCTGAGTGTGATCAGAAGGGCTGGAAGTGCATTTAATCAAACAACAGCAGCCTTGCCTTTTAACACAATTCAAGAAGCCAGAGCTGCTTGAAGACACAAACTCCATTACATTGCTTTACATCTTCCAGCCCTTGCCATTTCCTCTGCTCGTGTTTGCAGCTCTCCCAGAGCAGCAGTGCCGTTGTCCTCTCTGTGTTCCTGGCTGAGGAAATCCATTATCCGGGGGAATGGCAGCTGGGAGGGAGGTCGGGGACGCTGCCTGTAGGGGCTGCTCGCAGCCAGCTTGGGGTCTTGCCGGAGCAGCAGTTTGCGAGGCAGACACGCTGCTCCTCGTTGTACTCGATTTTATTCTGCTTTTGTAGCAGCTGCCTTTGCTGCTCGGCTGACAAGCTGTTCCTTAATGTGCCGTGGCCCAGCGGTGTGTGGGGACAGGGACAGGAGCTGGGATTTGGGCAGGATGGAGGCTCTGTGAGCTGGAGGTTGTGGGGGATGCTGCTGGCATCAGGGATTCTGCCAAGCTCGGATTTTGCTCCCCAGGAGTGCTGCCTGAAATCCCATGCGCTGTTCGTGTACTGCCTGGGCTTGCTTTTTAAAGACTGTTGTAAAACCTTTTCCTTCCTTGGTGATGAAGGGTTTTACAGTGTGTTGCAATGAGCCACTTAAAAGCAAAACAGGAGGAAAAAATCCTGTTTGCAACACTCCTCCTGCCTGAGTTGCTGTGGTGTGAGATATGGGGTGGTTGTAGGGGATGCTGCAGGAAAGTTGAGCCTTGTGAGAGCCTGTGCTTTCCTAAACAATCCATTGGTGTTTCTCCTGTGGCATCTCCCAGCTGCATTTCCTCTCCAAAATCATGTTTCCCACTGCTCAAAGGCTTCTCTGGTTTGAGATGTGCTTTAAGTCTTGTAAAACCAAATTTTGCTGGGCTGCAGTCTCCAAAGCTTTTCTCCAGCAGAAATTGTGCAAATTTATCCGTGGATACCTTGCCCACAGCTGCAGCAGGTCTGTGGTCACCTCCTGGGAAGGGCATTCCAAACCACCCTTGTCCTGCAGCCTAGCTCTCCAGGGCCCTGTTCTGGCAGCAGAGGTGTTTGGGCTGGGAAGGAAGGTGATATTTTTGCCGTGGCTGAAAAAGCAAAGGCATTTGTGTGGATTCTGGGCTGTGGGTTTTAATCGCTGCTTGTTTTGATCATCTCTCTACTAAACTGCTCTGGATGTGCCTAAGGGCAAACAAGCAGGTGTTAATGTTGATATTCTGCTCATTTTTTTGCTGTTGTTGGGTGGGGGAAAGAACTTAGATTGCAGGAAAGCTCTTGGTTGGAACGGTGCTTCTCTCAGCCGTGGTACCAGGGCAGGTGGGACCTGGAGAGAGGAGACCAGTGCAGGACCTGGCTGGAACAGGCTGAGCCTTGAACTGCTGCCAGTGGCTCTGCAGCTTCCCCACTCTTCTCCAGGCTCTCCTTCTTCTAACTCTGCAAATATTTGCAGCAGTTAGGGGACTGCCCAGGGACATTTTTATTCGTGGCATGAACTGAATTAGAGGGAAAGGTTGGGCTGGGAGAGTGGTCTCACAGTGGGCAGCAAGATCTACCTTGTCCAGCAGTCTCTGGTGTGGTGGCAGAGGGTGAGTAATGGGACACAGGTCTCTGGAGCATCCCTGGAGCTGTTCCTTACCATGCTGTGACCCCAAGAGCTGGGATTTGGGCAGGAGGGAGGCTCCAAGAGCTGGGGATGCTGCCAGCCTCAGGGATGCTGCTGGCCTTCAGCTGCTCCTGCTGCAATAGTGTCTGTCCTGACTGAGCTGAAAGGCTCCCACAGGGGCTCCTGCATCTCCCCCCTGCATCTCCCTAGTGCTGGCCTCTCTGGGAAATCCCTCTGGTCCCTGGCATGCCGCACCGTGCCCGCACACAGGGGATGCAGTGAGGGAAGAGGGAGGTTTTTCTTTGAGGTCTGAGGGATGTGCTGACCAGGGGCTGGCACAGAGGGAAGGATGCTTCTGTTAATTAGCATGAGATGAAAGGAAAACTTGTCTTTATTCAAAGAGCAGCTTGTTCCAGTTTCATCGCAGTCCCTCAGTTCTGAGCTTTAAAGTTTGGTGAATGTGTGAACAATAAGTTTGGGAAGATGTTTTGAAGGCAGAATGGCAGCATTGTTATGAAAATGCTGAAGGGGAGTTGTGACACTGTTTTGAAGATGAAAGTATTTTTACAATCTTAAACTGACACATTTCTAAAAGAAAAAGAAAAGAAAAAGAAAGTTTTCATGAAAGACAGCTCTCAACAAGACTTTGCCTGGCCACAATTAAATGTGGCTGTCCCTGAAGGCACTTTGAGGTGCTGCTGGTGACCCTGTGTCCAGCATGGTGGGGTGTTTTTTATTGGCATTACTGGTGTGTGTTGGGCAGGGTGGGATCTGCACAGCCCTGATGGAGGGAGCAATGAGTGTGTCCTGCTCTCCAGGCACTGATGGACCAACAGAGCAGCAGGAGGAGGGCACAAGGGTGAGGAGATGTGGGTAAAGCATGGACACATGCCAATCCCATCCCTGCTGCTCCAGCCATGCCCTCACCATTTCTGACCCCACAGCACTCACTGCACTTTGGAGCTGGTCTGTAAAAACAGATTTTCCACATATTTAGCAAGCATCTGTTAATGGCTTAGCCAAACATCACCCTGTTAGTGCAGAGTGAAGGGGAGGCTGGAGCTGCCCATGCCTGGCAGCAGCTCTGGGCTGCTTCTGCCCTCAGCTGTGCCACAGGACTTGCCAGTTTGTGCTATTCCAGCTCGCCCAGTGGCACTGGAGAAGCTGGGCTGGGGGTGGAGGCTGGCATGGCACACTGTTGGCACAACAGGGAATGGCTTGGGGTGTCTGGGGACGTGCAGCAGCTTGGGCTCCATCCAGTGACTGGCTCCCCACCCCACTGCTGCATCTTGCCAGCTGGAGCTGCAGCCCCAGCCTAACCCAGTCTCCCTCTCGCTGTTGCCTGAGCTGAGCAACATCTTGGAATCATAGAATGGCCTGAGTTGGAAGGGAGTTAAAGATCATCTCTTCCCAATCCCCCTGCCCAGGGATGTGGCACACCAGAAGATGTCCAGGGTGTCTGAGGCAGCTGTTCTGAGCCCACCTCCCCTTTGCCTGCAGTTCCTCTTGTCAGGGTTAGCAAATGACAACATTGGTCACACACTGGCCACTTTTTCTTGGGATTTTGTCTTCCATGAGCACTTGAATGCACCAGCTTGTTATGATGGTTC
Organism: Hypocryptadius cinnamomeus; assembly: GCA_013400635.1. Classification (NCBI taxonomy): domain Eukaryota; kingdom Metazoa; phylum Chordata; class Aves; order Passeriformes; family Zosteropidae; genus Hypocryptadius; species Hypocryptadius cinnamomeus. The sequence continues at coordinate 250,209 of VYZP01029055.1, forward strand.
TTTTTTATTCCTATAAAGCTCTAGTTTCCATTACAGTCCCTTGGACACCCGGGGACCTCTGAGTGGGTGCCCTGTAATTAAAAGCAATCCATTGCCATGTCTGAGGGGGCTGTGTGAGCTACGGGGCTGTGAGCTGTGGTCTCCTGCAACAGAGCTGTCAGGCAGTTCCTTCCTTAGAAAAGAGACACCAAAAATTCCTCTTCCGCCCCCAGCTTTGTCTTCCTGCCAGCCCTGGATTCCAGGTTTATTTCAGGGTCTTTTCTTTTGGGCTTGGGTAGGTGCAGAGCATGTATTTTTTGCCATGTGAGTCTGACAAGCCCTTGGGGAGGATGAGTGGGTGTCTTGAAGTGTAAGGGAGAAACTTGGCAAGTGTTTCAGATCCAGGATCTCTTTGCATTTTTGGCTGCATCTCCTTTTAATCCTGCTGCTCTTAAACTTTTCTGAACCAGCAAAGTCAGCCCTGGCAGCATTGCCATCCAGGAATATCTCTGCTCTCATTCCTGGAAGGTCAGGTCACAGGGACTGCCTGGCTTGGGGCTTCTCTCAGTGGTGCCAGTCCTGGATTTCCCCTGCCCAGCACTCCAAAATCTGTGGATGGGGATGGTCTTACCTTCTCTACATCATGGAGAGGGGTCCTCTGCTTGTGGACGTGGACAGGAAGGTGCCTGGAGCTGGCTGCCACAACATTGGGTGTGTGGATGCTCTCCTGAGCCTCTTGGACTCAGGATGTATTTCTTGTTGTGTCGTGTTCCGTGTTCCCAGCTTGGTTCCTGGCCTTGTCTATGGGATTTAGGATCTGGTTTTCAGGAGGTGAAAGCAATCACTTAACTGTGCTGGAGACTAGGGAAAGAGCTTTCCTCCAAGGTCTTTCCTGAGCTGGAGTTAAAGGAAACATCTGGGGGAGTGTGGATTCATCTGGTGCAAAATCCAGCACTTCTGGATTGTTCTGGCATTCTCCTCTTGGCTTTGCTATTTCCTCATGAAATTACTTTGACAGAGTGAGCACAGTTCCTGCACCTCTTTCTTACCCACTGGTTGCAGGAGCCTGCAGGGGCTCCCCTTGGCATTACTGAGGTGGTGTGAAATTCCCATGTGGAGGTGGGAGGGAGGGACAGATTCTCTTGGCTCCCTTCCTGCCACTGGTGGTGCAGAGAGGGCTGAGGAGAGAGCCAGAAGTGAAAGAAATGGGTGAGTGGGCTCGACAGACCAGGATCTGCTGCTTCTCTGAGCTGGGGAAGCTGCTTGCCCATGCAGCAGCTCTTCCCACGCTCAGCAGGGAGCTGGACAGTGGGACAGTGGCATGTGGCTGTCCCTGCCCATGGCTGTGACACACTGTCCCGTGAGGATATGGGGTTTTCTCTCTGCTTTAATGAGCTAAAAATGTTCTGTGTGGTTGAAAGCTCCCCCACATGCACCCGTGTCTCCTGATCTCTGTGAGACAGTGACAGCTCCTCTAATTAGGCAGCTGAGGAGGTAACCTTAGCAACTCCACGCTGCTCAGATACCCCTGGAGATGGTGTGGCTGGTGTTCAGATGGCCTCTCACAGGACAGGAGAGCTGGGGATGCCTGCACACTGTCCTCCCTCCCCATGGCTGGTGGTGCCTGTCATGGAGAGCAAGAGCTGGCACAGGTGGAGGCACTGATGTCCCTTCACTGCTTGCTCTGTTCTTGTCGATGGGCATTCTACCTGCCACAGCTCTGGGGGGAGCTACTGGTGCAGGACTGGGAGGGAACTGGTGCAGAAGAAGGTGCTGAGCCTACTGCTCCACTGTTGGAACCTGTGCTGCAGGGACTGGGGTCTTGCACTGCATCAGGAGGAGCTCTGGACCTGCAGAGAGCAGAACCTGCCCTCCAGGAGCACAGTGTGGGCCATGCTCTTGGATAGTCCCTCTCTTTAGTTTGCAGGTGGAGGGAGCTGGTGGCCTGACATCAGAGCAGTGCTGAGGCTTGCAGGGTGGTTGTGTGTGAGCTGAGAGCATGACCGTGCCACAGCATCACTGTCCCTCTGCAGCATCCCCATCCCTCATCCTCCTCCCCATCCCTCATCCTCCCATTGCACCTGACCTGCAGCTGCAGCACCAAGCCCTCCCTTAAAGCCTGAGCACGTCTCTTGCCCTGTGGGCTCTGGAAGGGGCCTTGGATACTCAAAACAGTGCTGGGAAATACTTTTTTATAGCAGCTGGGAGTGAGCCAGGGCAAAAATGAGCTGAGGCCGCTGAAGGGAGATAAGCTGAGACGTAAACTGTGATTTTCTGCCCTGTGAGCCCTATGCATGGATTTCATCTTTTAATGGAAGTGCAGTAAATAAAAGCCATTTTCACAATAAGCTGAGCAACAGGTCATAAGCGTCTGAGCCACTGAAATTGATAGAAGCGAGCTAAGCGTAACAAATCTCCCAAAATTGCACAGACTCCACTTGTATCTAGTCCCTTCCTGCATCTCACCAATTATAGCAAACGGCAATTATTTCTGAGCCAGAGCTTTCTCTGAATAAAACCTCAGTCCAACTGTAGATGCTTTATCTTCTTTTCAAATAGATTTGTACCGGAGGAAAAAGCCCCAGTGGGGAGAAATCCCATTTGAAGGGGTTTCCCTAGCAGTGTTTCCACAGACAGTGGATGGTGGTCATGCATGGAGGCGTAAATTTGACCAATCCATACTTTGCAGGCTCTGGCTGAGAGGGGGATTTGGGGACGTGTCAGGCACGTTCCCTTTTGGTTGTGTCTCTCTTAGGGTGAACTGTGGGCTGGGTTGTGCTGCCTCATCATCATCATCATGCTCGCTCATGCATCATGCCTCATCATGCCTCATCATGATCATCATCATGCATCATGCCTCATCATTATCATCATGCATCATCATGCTCGCTCCTGGGGTGCTCCTGTGGACGGAGCCCCTGTGGAGCAGTGACTTTTCTCCCTCTTCCAGTCAGATCCAGTGGCTGTCTCTTCCCAGTCTCCATCCCAGGACTCTGTTCTGGTGCCCAGCAATGCCTCTGGGGTGTAAAGCAGAGTCTGAGTCCCCTCTCAGGCTAAATGCAAACACTTTTGTCCCTTCTAACCTCCGTGCTTTTTTTGGAAGCCTCTCTGCCGCAGAGCCTTGGGGATGCACCTGCAGCAAGGAGAGTGAAGGGGGGGAAATTTCCTTGTCTCTGCACCAGTTTGTCCCACTTGCAGGGGTTACTTAGGAATTGATTTGCCTTTATTTGCAAGTGCTTGTAAAGAGATTTTATACATAGAGATGTGGCAGTGCTGGCTTTATCTGCTCAGTCTCTGGTGCACAGTCAAAAGCCTGAACTTTTTGGCTCTGGGTGTTTGTGCAGGACATCCTGGGTGCTGTACAGACCGTGGGGGCCACCAGGGCTTTGTGGAGGTGGCCCTTGGTGTATATTTGATCACTCCTTGACCAAATAGCTGTGCTGGGACATCAAACATCTCAGGCCCTGTGTTTTCCTGTCAGTAGGATGGAAGTGCCTTGCTTGGGATTTGCTGGAAATGTGTTCCTGCTGTCAAATGCTGCTAGAGATGCTGATGAAGAAATGTCACAGGGTAGCGGGCGTATGAAGCTCAACTGGCTTTCTGATTGATGTCATTAGTACTCCCTGCTGAAAAACCCCTCGAAGATGGACACGTTCTGTCTCTGGATTTCTCCAGATGTTGTACTCCACAGGTGAGCAGAGGCTGCTAATGTGGCACTCTCCTGGATGCCTGGAAAAATGGCAAGGTCTGAAATTGCCCAAGGACTGATTTGTGTCTTCGGTGTTGTCAGTGGAGTCCCTCAGGTGTTTTGCAGCCTGGGACCCTGTGGGGTGGGACAGGGAGGTGCATTTCCTGCATGGCCCTAGAACGGGGAGCGATGAGTGTTGCCCAATGGTGCATCCTCCTCTGTCATGGGGAGCAGGGTTTGATTGATTCACTCTGTGTTAGCATCTCGTGAGCAAAACTGCTGGTTATTTTTTATCATTTTACTTGAGACTTGGGAATTACATTATATCTCCCTTGGAGGATTGTTAATGAAAAGCACTGGGCCAGCTTGTCTTCAGTTTAATTTGTCTGAGCTGGCAGCCCCCTCCAAATACCTCCCAAAATATATCGTGGAATCCCAGAATGATTTGAGCTGGAAGGGACCTTAAAGTTCATCTTGTTCCACCCCCTGCCATGGCAGGGATACCTTCCACTGTCCCAGGGTGCTCCAAGCCCCATCCAACCTGGCCTTGGACACTTCCAGGGATTCAGGGGCAGCCACAGCTTCTCTGTGCCAACTCCTCACTACCCTCACAGGGAAGAATTTCTTCCTAATATCCAATCTAATCCTGCTCTCTATTAGTTTGAAGCCATTCCCTCTTGTCCAGGGCTCTTGATACATCCCCCCACAGGGCTGCAGCCTCACTATCCACCTTTGGAGCCTCCTTTATTGGCAGTATGGGAGGTAAATCAAACAAAACACAGGCTCAGCATGGTTATTCAGTACATCCCCCTTCCCCTGGTGCGTGGTTCTGCAGGCAGAACATGTTCATTTATTCGCCTAAACAAAATTTCATCGTCCACCTCCCGTGGTGTGTAATGAATCCAGCCGGAGACGCTCGGCCCCTGTAGCCACAGCAAACCCAAGCTCCTCAAGATGCTGCACAAACTGTGACTTGCTCTCTGCATCTTGCAGCGTTCCCGTAATGCAGTTGTCCCCCACAAACCTCTTAGCAATTTGGGAAGCGCTGTCTTTGTTTCCTTTTGCCTTACCAGCTGTAATCCCTGCCTGCTGCTGCCCCTTCCTGGGTAGCTGTTTATTTTCCTTAATCTTTTATGAAGTACTTTTATCATAAGCTCTTTGAAAATCCGCTGAAATGAGACCCTCCAAATCACCTTCATTTATTTTAAAGGCTTGCTTTTGCTGATAATACTGCCAGGTTGCTTAGCACACCTCTTTTCCACCCTTCCTTAAAGAAGTTATCTTGACCTTGCTCAGATTCCACTTTGCTGCCTTCTGCACTGGCTGACCCCTAATTAGACTTTGAAGTTCTTGGGCTCCTGCAGTTTGGTATTTAGTTCTTTGGTCCTGGAGCCATGGCCTGCTGCTTTTTACAAACAAAATAACAATAATAATAAAAAAAAATGCTGCAGCTGTTTCACTATTTACCCAGCTTTTAGGAAAAGCATCCAGGGCTTGGCAGATATTGCAGGAATTGTATTAGAGTTTGATACAACTCTGCACCTGAGCTAAGAAGCCTTTTCAGATGTGTAGGAGTGAAATTAGCTTGGCAGCCGGGATGCAGAAGTTTGGCTAAGTATATATAATCCTAGAATGGTTTGAGATGGAAAGGACTTTAAAGCTTACCTCATTTCAACCCTGTGCCATGAACAGGGACACCTTCAACTATCCCAGGTTGCTCCAAGCCCCATCCAACCTTGCCTGGAATTCCCAACTCCTCTGGTGTAGCTTTTTTGGTAGTTCTTGCCTCATTTGACTAGGAGGAGCTTTTTTCCAGGAGATGCTGAGCCCTGAAGAGAGGCAGAGCTGTGAAAGAGCTGTTTGCCCACAGACAGCAGCCTTGGCTCAGTCCTCTTGTGCACAGGGAGGCTGCAGCATAGCCCAGCACTGCTGTAGGGAATTATTCTTTTCTTCCCTGGGTGGTAAAAGTTTCCTATTCTCAAGGCACACAGCTGTGGCCTTTCACCTGGTGTGAAAGCTTGGGGAAAAATCCCACTGCTTGAGCAGTTTTCTGTATTTGGGAAAATCAGGCTGCTCAGAGCAAAGCCCCCACTTTACAGGCTCAGGCAGAGTTGTACCCAGCTGCTGGAAGCTGAAATTAGATCAATTCAGGTGGAAAACGAAGCTCCAATCCCCAGATGAGATTAGGAGGCTGCTGTGGGGCGGGAGGTTGTGCTGTGGGATTGCTGTGATTGATCCTGTATTTGGGAACAGCTGGATCCTGGAAGTGCTGCTCAGCTGGCAGCTCCCTCCCAGGCCCAAATGCTGGGAGTCTTCAACAGACTGGGATATTGCTCTTTTTTTATGTTTCTATAAATTAAATCAGGTTATTCCTGGGCTTCTCTGGAAGGGTGGGATGGAGGAGGGCTGTCTCTGAATGGAAACATCCACCCTCCCCTGCATCCCTCCTCCTTCTCCCCCATCCCCTCACTCCTCTCTGTGAGGTTAAATGCCACAGCAGAAAAGGAAATTGAGTTTCAGTGTCTGTGCTCCCAAAGGCTGCTCTCAGCTAGGGAAATGCATCATCCCTCTGGGCTCTGCTGCTAATCCCTCCTGGGGATTGCTTGGTGCCTGGGAGGCAGTGACACACACCCTGGGGCTTGCAGCTGGAGCTCCTGATGTCCTCAGGTCAATGGGATACTGGTCCCATTATGCACTTGTAATGGAGAGGATATCTCTAAAAGCAAGGATTTATTCACTGTGTCTAGCCTGGCAGGGGTGATTTGGGATTGCAAGGAATAAGTAATCAGATTTCCATTTTCTGAGGGCAATGCCAAGTAAAAATGTATGAGTCTGTTTCCTTTTTTTGTTATTGTTTAGAAATAACAAAAAACCCTGTGCCCTGCACCCAGGGTGGGCTCTACATTAAAACTAGAGGTTAAAGACCTGGAGCAGAGCTACAGAATCCTTGTGAGAAAGAGTCCAGGACATTTTGCTTGGGGATCCCAGGGTGGAAGAGCTACTGATCCCAAGATGGGCTTGCAGAGAAGGGAAAATTGTGTCGTCCCACATCCTCCCACCCTTTCCTATGGGACTCAGGGAATTATTCTGCTCTGATCATACAGGCTGCCATCGGCTGATGGGGGAATTTGTCTCCTGCAGCCATTTGGCAGCGTGTGGTGCTTCAAAGAAAGATGCTTCATAGGTCTCAGTTTTCAGAAAGTGGAGGGAAATTGAGCCCATGCTGCCCATCAGTGTGGTGTATATGTACACATATATATGTGTGTGTATATAAAAAAGCATATTTAGGCATGTTGGCTGATACATTAAAAATAATTTTTATTGGTTCCACAAATTACTGGCAATATTGCTGTAGCTGCATTACAGCCTCAGTTTTCACTTGATTGCCACCACATAATTTTTAAGCAAATAACCAAAGCATTCTAACTTAAATATTGTCACAGTATCCTTTTAATAGGCAAATGAGGTAATTATAATCTCCTTGGATAATAGGATAGCTTCTACCTACCAACATGCATGTAATGCATTCTGCTGATTTTAGGACGATTGGGAGAGCTGCAATTTCTTTAGTGGTAGCTTTACAAAGCTAGAAAAACCCTTCAGCTAGAGAACCCTAGAATCATACAATACCCAGAGTTCTAGGAGAATCCTAGAATAATACAATATCCTGAGTTGGACGGGACCTACAAGGTTCAGAGAGTCCTGGCCCTGCACAGACACCCCAACAATCCCACCCTGTGCCTGAGAGCATTGTCCCAATGCTCCTGGAGCTCTGGCAGCCGTGCTGCTGTGCCCATTCCCTGGGGAGCCTGGGCAGTGCCCAGCACTCTCTGGGGAAGAATCTTTTCCTAACATCCAGTCTGAATCCCCTTGACACAATTCCAGCCATTCCCTTGGATCCCTACAGAGCTCAAGGCTGCTGTGACATCTCCTGGCCTTCTGCAGCTCTCTGCCCTTTGCAGTGCCCAGTGGAGCTGCATGTGTGTCCTGGTGCTGAAGTTTACAGGGGTTGCTTTGGGTGGGAAGAGTTTGTCCAAAGCCAGGGATAAGCTCTGAAATAATGTGCACAGTGGTGGCTGGGTTTGGGATTAGTGGCTGAGTGGAGCTTGTGGCAAAGCAGGAGTTTCTGGCATGGTGCTGCCTTCTTAAAGGGAACTCTGATCTCTTGCAGCCCCAAAACCTGAAACATTCTCTGAGTGGCTTCCCAGCTCTGCATGCTGAATTTTGGGCTTGAACAGCAGTGTTCAGCTCCAGCTGCTGGAGGCTGGGGGCTGCAGGGAGCTGTGGGCACAGGCAGAGGTTGCCATTGTCACTGGCTTTGGTGCCCACTAGCTGGCTGCTCCTGCTTTGTCACCTTCCCCTGGAATAACCCCTGTGAATATTCCCTCCCTGTGAAGAGTGGTGCACAGGTAAGGGCAGGGGCCAGGGGGAGGTTTGGTTCTTACTTGTCTGTGCAAAACTTTTATTGGCCTGCTCTGTGGTTTGCAGCAAGGTGTTAGAAATGGTTTTTGGCACTTGCATCTGGAATTGGTGGAGGGACAGCTGGCAGCTCTGAGGCCATTCCTTCTGATTTCCAAGTGAAAGGATGGGTGCTGGACTTGGAGCTGTTTCCAGTGGTCTGCACAGGGAGGCTGGGCTGGAATTTTGCCCACTCCTGGATCCAGGGACAGGAACTGGGATGCAGAATGTGCCTGTGAGCAGGATGACTGGCTTCCTTCACTCTGGCAGCCCAGCGGGATGTGGTGCATGCAGGGGAGCTCACAGGAACCAGTGATCACAAAAGCTTCACCCCAAATCCATCCCCTTCACCATCCCCTACTCCTCCAGTCACGGTTTGGTGGCTCCCTAGCCATCCAGTGTTCACCAGAGCGGCGTTTCATGAACCAGCATCTCCTGTGTCCCCACGGTGTCCCCGGTGCTGCCTGCGATGGAGCTGATGGGAGGGAAATCACAGCTGCCAATGACCCTGGCTGCGGTGCCTAAGCCATCACCTAAGCGGTACTTTCCTGCTTTCTCCACCCTGCCTCCGGTGATTGTAGCCGGGAGAATGCCTTGATTGCCGACAGCTTCTCAGGAGTTGCGGCACAATTGAATCAGCTCCCTTTCAGTGCATTGAAGCCCTTCAAATTGTAATCACAGGCCATTCTGCATCTCTGCATTGTGTTCAGCAGCCAGCTGCGAGCCAGCCTCTCCTCCTCCTCCTCCTCCTCCTCTTCCCTGAGCCCCCTGGGCTGTGCTGGCAGCGATCCCCTCGCTCTCATCCCTGTCAGGGTGTGGGAGTTTGCTCGGTCTCTGCAAATAAGGCTTGCGATGGGCTGGGATGGCATGGAAAAGTCTGTGGGAGCAGGTGAGGTGACTTCTGGGGACAGCCAGTGTCGTGGGGGACAGAGGCTGCAGGTTAGGGATGCTGGTTTGTGTGCCTGCATCCCTCTCTGATGTGGAAGGGGGGACAGTCCTGGCTGGAGGCAAAATGAGGATGCAGCCAGGCTCCTGCCCTGCCTGCTGTGCCACTCGAGGCAGAGGGGTGTAGCACTCACAGCTGTAATCCTGGCTTTGAGGTGGGTCCTCTCCTGGGAGAAACCCACTTTTTTGGGGGAAACTCCAGCCGTGAGCAGAGGGCAACCACATCCCTCTGTCCAGCCTGTGGGACTGGGTAAAAGCCAGAAGAGAAAGTACAAACAGCCTCTGCTGTCTTTGGAGCAAAACCATCTGCATCTGTCCTCGCTGCTCTGCTGGATATCCCACGGAAAACGTGTCCAGGAGCCATGCAGGGCTGAACTGGTGGCTCCTGTGGCCAGGAGTGCTCCCCTGAGGCAAGTGCTGCCAGTGCCTCACCCCTGGTGCTATGCAACTCTTTTATCACCCATTTATCAAGCATTGCTACATCATTGGCTGGATTTCTGCTGCTCTTGCTCTTCTTTCTCTTCCCCTGACCCTTCACTTTCTTTGTGCTGGATCATTTTTTATTTCCTTGCCTTTCCTTTTGTTCCCCATCTCCCCCTCGGTGTCTTTTTGCTCCCTTCAGAAGCTTCCCAGGCAGTTCTGTCCCACAGGGCTGCATCTGTGCTGGTGCCAGCAGGACCAGGAGGTGCCTGGCCTGCCCCTCTATTCCCATTCCATGTGGGCAGGGGAGGGAATGCTGCTGCTGCCTGCCCAGAGCGAGCAAACGCAGCAGAGGGTCAATGGAAAATTGAGTGTGGAGAGAATTAGGGCAGCAAGGCAGAATAATAAAACTTATTGCCATTGAAACTGTGCCAGGAGAAGCTATAAAGGGAGGGCTGGGTGCCAGCTCTAGGGAAAAAGATATGATGCAGTGTGACCCAGAGCTCATCTGTCTGGAAATTAGGATGGGGCTGGGATGAGCTGCTGGGCATGGGGACAGCAGGGAGGTGACACTGGCTGTGGCAGAGCCCTGGACCACCTCCCTTTGAGACCCTCACTCTCTCCCCACAGTCCTCAGTGTTCACTGGTGGAGCTTGCTGGCCTGGATTTGGTCTGTCTGCTGTCAGGTGTTGCTCTGTTCTCTGCAGGGCTGGAGAGGTAAATCTGAAAGGTGAATAAGTATTTAGTGGGAAAGAAGAGCTTGAGGGAAGGGGACAGATTTTGTCCTTTTGTTTGTTCACACATCTCATACTTTCTGCAAGAGGAAAAGCTAAAACTTGTTAAATTAAAAGGCCTGGAGTCCCCAGAATGCAGCGTGGCTGGGGGAATGACTGTCCTGGCTTGTAATAGTGTGAATTTGCTTGTCCCCATTCAGGAGCACAGCCCAGGCACGTGCTCATCTTTCAGCACCACCACTGCTGAGGCTTCAGGTCCATGCTCTGCTGAAACAGATCTGACAGACTTGTTTGCTTTGTTTGGATTTTTTTTTTTTTTTCATGTTGGGAGAGAAACTCTCTCAAGGTGGCAGTCAATTAAAAATAACGAAACTCCAAACCTGGCTGCTGTGATCCATCACTCTCCCTTGGTTCCCTCTGAATGCAGAAGAGATGTTAGCAATGTTAACAAAATCGTTATCACAGGATGAGTCTTTAAGGCAGCCTGGTTTGTCTCCAAGCCTTTCAAACTTTCTTTTGTCCCAAGAAGTCAAAGTAGATTGTAGGCAGCCAGCTAGAATGTGTGTCCCTGGGGGATGAGGTCTCCAGCATTCCTGAGCTCTCTGATCGTGCAGCTGTCACCATGATGTGCTGCATGATGGGATGTACTGGGAAAGGGCCAGGGAAGCAGAGGCGTCCCTGGTGCATCCCACAGCATCCTCCTTGACTTCCCACAGCACGAAGGCATCTCCAGGCTTCATGGGAGCATCCATGGGGACCCTTTGCCACAAGAGCTGTAGTTTTACCCATGGTCTCCTGCTGGCAGGAGCCTGAGTATTCCCAGCAGGATAGCCAAGACCTTGGTTACCCCTGTCCTGGAGTTGGGGAAATGACCAACCTTCTTCCCATGCCAAAGCTGGGAAACAAATGGCCCTGGCTCCAGCTTAAGATTGTGTCCTCACATCAGCTGGGGCACAGCAGCTCATACATTCTCATTTCCCTAAATGAAGGATGCACTCAAGCAATTGAAAACAACTTCTGGGACAATCTGGTTCCATTATGTCTAATGGCAGCGGGTGCACGTGGTGCGTGCTGATGTCTTAGAGAAACAAAGAGGGATTTTCCCATTATTCAGAGAATGGATGAGACGTGAAATGAACTCCTCAGAGGCGTTTCACTTTGTCACAATAGAGCAAAGTGAGTCACGTTTGGAGGATTCAGGAACAAAATGTGTGCAGTTTCTTGTACTCTCCTGTTTGTGTGCTCCCTCCCTCTTCTGTCCCACTCCTCCCTTCTCCTGTTCAAATTCGGCAGCACAAACCCAAACTCAAGGCACACTTGCTGCACTTGTTGAGTCATCAGTGGAAGTGAGACTCTTGCACTCTCCTGGAATGGGGCTGCAGGAGCTGATCTTATCAGCCCAGGCATCAGCAGATGCTCCTGAATTTGGGTTCCATTTGTCATTTTGTTTGTGAGCCCAGAGGAGGCATCACCTCGTGTCTTAGAAGCTGTGACCACGAGGAGCAGCTAATTAAAGGCAGAGTATCTCAGCTCTTCTGGATGTTGTAGTTGGAGCATTAAAAAATGACCAAACATCTTGTGAACTGGAATAATTAATCTCATATTGATAAGTAAGCTAATGGATTCAATGGGCTGTGGGTTGTTGTATTTGCAGCCCTGGGGTTTCTTGATGTTACACAGCCAAAGAGGAGAATCTAAAACTTTTCTCACAGCTTTCCTTTCAGAAAATATAATTTCACTAGGAAAAGGGAGGGAGCATGGGGGAACACTTAATTTGTACCCTCCAGGTGGCCAAATTAGAATTTAAACTGCCATTTTACTTTGACATATTGTTTTTCATGGCTGAATTGCAGGAGGTTTAAGATTCTGCTGGGCAGGTGCCCTACTTCCAGCTCTGCTCTGTGGCCACAGCTCTCTTCACAGAGAGCAGCAGGCACAACTTCCCAGGATTCTTCCTGGGGAAGGCAGTGAGAAAGCTCAGAGAAAAAAGAAAACAACTCTTATCTCTACTTGCTGCATGTTGTTTGGCACATGTGGAATGTGTTATGGAGATTGCTTACCAAAAGTGATTTCTTAATTGGCCACTGGTGATGGTTGTTTGGGTTGATTGACCAGTTAGGTCAAAGCTGTGACGTGACTTTCTAGAAAGATTTTCTGGGGGTTTTCTTTTGTTTAGTGTATAGTATAGTGTTAGTATGTAGTATAATATAGTACAGCTTAATAAAGCAATTGTTCAGCCTTCTGAAGTCACTTCATGTTATTCCCTGGCTGGGGGCTGCCCTGATACAATACTGCTCCATCCTAAAAGAAGGATGGGTAAGGCGGTTTGCCATCAGCAGAGGCCCAGGGAAGGTGAGTAGCACTTTTTCAGGAGCAATGCCTGCCTGAACCCCATTGTTGTTGTGGCACTGAAAGGTTTCCAGAGGACAATTGTGCCCTCCAGAAGTTCTGTCCCAGCTCAGGCAGGGACCAGGGACCTTGTGCCAGACCTAGCAGTGCTGCCAGGGCAATGAGCTGCTTACCTAGATCAGCACTTGCAGGAAATCCCTGCTTTTGGGTTATTTATGCTTTTCAAGTGGAGTTTTTTCCCAAAGTCAGGCAGGGAGCTGGTGTAGGGATGGTGATGCAGAGGCTGGTGTGGGCAGCAGCTCACCTTGGTCAGATCATGCACATTTTGGAAGGGCAGGATGAAATACTGCAGTTTGTCTCTCCTAAGCAGCGTGTCATTTAATTTTCTCCTGCGGAAATGCTATCCAAAACCAAATCCTTTACAGGCCAAACTTAATTAGAAAGCCTTGGACATAAATCATTTTGTGCCCCCCATCCCACCCTGGCCACAGAGACACCTGAAAGCGAGGAGGGGAGAACTCCTCTTACCACACTTTCCCCTGGAGTGCTTTCTGCCTCTTGTTGAGCTCCTCTTTGCTGCACCTGGGTTGCTGATTAGAGAATTGCCTTGAAAGGCATCTTGAAACTCTTAAAGAACTGTTTCCCGACTTAACAAATCAATGCATTAAAATCTACAAATATTTAATCACTGTTTGCCCTCCAGTGAGGCTGGCATGGTGCCTCTTCCCCCACCCCCCAGCTCTCCCCTCCTCTGTTAAGACCCTTCCCTGCAATGCCCAAATAATCAATTTATTAATGACCACTGCATGACCGTTCCAGTTCTTCTCTGGCAGCACAAGGTCTGTGGAAGAAACAGCCCAAGAGTGCCTGGGAAAACCCTGGCCTGCCCAACTGTCCCCCTCTTTCTCTGCAAGCCATGGTCCTGAATTGCAAAACAAAAACCAATCCCTGAGCAAACTCAAAAATTATTTAGAAAAGAGACACAAATAATGTGGTTTATGAAAGGGGTTCTTTATCATGCTGAACATTTTTTAATTTTATCTTTTTTTTTTCTCTGCTGCAATTAAATTCAAGGTCTTGTATCATCTGCTGTCATCATTCCCAGTGAAAAAGCTCTGGATGTGACAGCAAGAGTGTGCTGGGAGGAGGGGAGCAGGCTGCACCTCGAGATGGGGGAGCAGCCTGTGCTGGGTGCTGTGCCTGGACCCCTCAGAGCTGGGAAGGTGCAGTGGTGCTTTGGGGTGAGCTGGGAAGTGGTGCCCGAGCTGGGATGCCCACAGGGAGCAGGAGTGCTGGCATGGTGCTCTGTGGGCACAGCAAGCCCAGTTTCCCAGCAGAACTGGTGAGGCTGACATTTCCAGTGCCCACACGAGCTGGGGTTTTGCTGCTCAGAACTCTTTTGTGGGAGGGGGAGCAGGGCAAGTTTCACAGAAAAAAAAAACAAACCCCACAAATATTCAGGGAAAAGCTGCTGGAGAGTTCTGTAGCTGCAGGCTGCAGCTCTGCCTCTCCTCTCTCCAGCTCACCAGCCCCATGGCTTTGTGCCACGCTGCTGCTGCTGCTGCCTGCAGCATTTGTGCTTTCCCTGTGACTTGTCTGGAATATTTCTGGGGCTGCTGGCATCAGGGATGGGAACAGGCAGGCACTGGAGCAGCTCTGTGGGGCTCTTCTTGGGCAATCTTGTTTTCAGTGCTTAGTAGGTCATTAGCCTTTGCCCAGCTCCAGATGTTTGGCTTTCCCTTTTCTCCTGAAAATAATTCCTGAAAAATCCTGAAAATAATTCTCCTCTTCTCGAAGATGACCAACTGAAGGCTTAAAAAGGGGAGAAATGAGTGGCCTGGGGCTGGTCCTTTTCCAAGCTCTTCCCTGGAGGTGCTTCCCAGCCTATGGGTTAGTGCAGGGAGAGCCCTGTGGGTACCAGGAGTGGATGTTGCTGGCTCTGTGCCTGTCTGCTGGAAGTTTAATAAATCCCAGAGATGTGGGCCGGCTTTTCTGCATGTTTGGGGAAGGTGTGTGTCCCAAGGTTCAGGGCTGGGTGCCTCTTAGTGCTGAGTCCAGCAAGAGGCAGGAAGATGCCTTCCCCTGTAGGAACCTCAACTGGTTGCCCCTTTGTCCTGGACTGTGAGTGTTTCCATCTGGAATCTGCTTTATTTTTACTTCTGAAAGTGAAAATGAGAGAGAACCAAGTGTGTGAGTCTGAATGATTCAATTCTGGGGGCTTTTGTGGAGGCCTCCAGCCTGCAAGGAGCCTGGGGAAGCTGGAAGCAGTGTCAGGAGTTATCCCAATTTTGGAAACAATGATTTCTCCCTCCTACCTCCCTTGAAATGGGAAGGAAATTCCAAAAAATCTCATCATGACAACTCTGACAGTTCTGTTTCCATTTGCTCAAAAATTACCTTTCAAATATAGTTCAGTTCTCTCCAGCAGACCTGCCAGAGGAGCTCTTCCAGGACAGCTGAGGAAGAAAGTACTAAAGCAGCATCCATCCCTGCTATCTCTAAGGGAACTAAATGTGGCACATTTCAGCTCTGGGTGCCTGTGCTGTGCTCTCTCCTTCTGCAGCACCAATCCCAAAGGGAGACAGTGTTCTGAGTATTATAATTTGATGATAATAATTCAGCATTTACAGAATCTTCTATCTCTGAATAACAAAGCGTGTCAGGGAAAAAATGTTATCCCTGGTGACAGGTAGGGGGGTGAGAGGTGAAGTCGAAGGAGTTGAGCTGAAGATCTGGAAGGGAAACTTGGGGCTTCTGACTTGTGACTTGGGGGGTTTTACATTGCTGATGCTCTCGTTGTACCCCTGCTGTGTTGCAGGGAATGTCACCAGAGGATGCTGGTGGGATGTGGGTCAGGTTGTGGAGGGATTGCTGAGTTTGCAGCCCATCTTTGTGGTGGGCTCTTGTGGCATTCACGTTCCCTGAACATGATTCCTTTGCCCAGGGTTTTTCTCCTGGGAAGCTGAAAGGCAGCGAGAGGCCTCAGAGAAAAGGAAAACAATTCTTATCTCATTTGCTTCTCCTGTGTTGTGCTCATGTGGAATGTGTTTGGAGATTGTTCACCCACAGGTGATTGTTTCATTGGGTTCTGCTGTGAGTTGTTTTCACTCTTTGGCCAATCAGGGCCAAGCTGT
The DNA here is from genome assembly GCA_013400635.1 of Hypocryptadius cinnamomeus. Lineage (NCBI taxonomy): Eukaryota > Metazoa > Chordata > Aves > Passeriformes > Zosteropidae > Hypocryptadius > Hypocryptadius cinnamomeus. The sequence continues at coordinate 265,916 of VYZP01029055.1, forward strand.
GTCAGGACTCTGGAGAGAGTCACGAGTTTCATTATTATCTTTTTAGCCTTCTGTAAGTATCCTTTCTGTATTCTTTAGTATAGTATAGTATTCTTTAATATATTATTGTATAATAAAGTAATAAATTAGCTTTCTGATAAGATGGAGTCAGATGCATCATTCTCTCCCCTCATTGGGGTTGCCTGCATTTACAATAGGCTCTGCTGAAGGTGAAGGTGCCAGCTGTGAGAGAAGGGTGTCCCAGGGCTTTGGAAAGGATAAGCACATTTTTTGGTTTGAAAAACAAATGATTTCAAGCTTCCAGGAAGGATCCTGGTGGTGTTCCTGACCACATAAGGAACGGCAGAGCTTCTGAGGGCGGGTGGCTTTGCGGTGCTGCCCTTGAAGCTGTGTCTGGCATCTGTATGAAAGCCATGTCGGAATGATCATTATCCCTAATTGTTCAAACTCCTCCTTGGCCGCATGATTTCACTTCTGAAATGACCGAATGAGAGGGTGGGGGGAGAAGAGAAGGGGGGTCTGCAGCAGTGAGTCAAAACCAGGGATTAGAACAGAAATTGTCTTATAATTAAAGTTATGGAGCTGCTGCTGCTGCTGCAGTGTAATTACTAATGGGGATCAGTGAGGCACAGATGAGGAAACGTGGAGATACCTGGCTGTGGGGAGCTGGGAGCAGGCAGCACGATGCTGTTTGGGAGGACAGCTGGAGTGGATTTAAGGGACAAACAGGATGACAGGAAAGGGACAAGGGAGAGATCCTGTGCTGCTGCAGCTCCTGGAGGTGTTTCAGGCTGGAGGAAGGGTAAGGGACACTCTCTGACCTGGTTTGTGTGTGCATTCAGGGACACTGAAACACCTTGCACTCCCTGCTGCCACAACCGTGTGTTTTCCTCCAAGAGCAGCCAACGTGGTGTTTGTGTGGAGGGAACACTTTATTTGGTGTGTGCTGGCCTCTGCTGCTTCATTTCATGCTCAGTGCTCGGAGATCAAGGGCTGTTTCTTTCCCAGACCTTTATTAACTGCTTCTGGGGTACTGGAACTGGTTGGTTAGCCCAGGGAGGTGTATTTTTCCCAGTCCAATGCTAGTGTCTGTTTTCTTGCATTCCTCTGCCCCTTCCAAGCACATGCTGCCTAGTTTTTATTTATTAATATTGGCCAAATATTGTTTTGGGGAGGGTTCTCGCTGGTGACACAATTAGAGCTGCATGTCCACAAGCACTCAGGAATGAGCAGTTATCCCTGTCTGCTCCCAGCAGAGGCTGTGGCATTGATGGCTACCAAAATGAGCTTCAGTGACCCCAGATTGGCTCTTGTGCTCCAGGGTCAAAAGGAGTTATTTCCATTTCTGCCTCCTGCACAACCAGTACCATCCCTTCTCATCTGGATGCTCTTCCTGATGGTTTCTCTGCCCGATTCCTGCCTGGAGGCTGGAGTGGAGCTGGATGTGACCCAGAGGTAGCAAGAGGTTCCTGCCTAGGGCAGGAGTGTGGGATGTGCTGTTCCACAGACAGGCATTAAACTGGTGAGAGCAGTGACTGTTTGTTGTGTTGTACTTCTTAAAACCATAGAATCACAGAACCACAGAATGATTTGTCTTGGAAAGGACCTTAAAAATCATCTTGTTACACCCCCCTGCCATGGGCAGGACACCTTCCACTGTCCCAAGTTGCTCCAAGCCCTGTCCAGCCTGGCCTTGGACACTGCCAGGGATCCAGGGGCAACCTGCTCTAGGACCTCACTGCCCTCACAGAGAAGAATTTCATCCTGGTATCTCATCTAAACCTACAGTCAATGCGAAGCCATTCACCCTTGTCCTATCGCTACATGCCCTGGCAAAAAGCCTCTCCCCACCTTTTTTGTTGTCTCTCTTCAGGTGCTGGTGTGTCCCCTGCATGGGATGGGAGTGGAGAGGGTGACTGGGATGGGGGAGTGCCAGGCTGCAGGGACTGGTGCTAATGCACATCCCTGCAATATGCAAAATGCTTACAGGAGCAGTGGGAATTTCTGCCTGACCTCAGCTGGTGTGATCAACTGATGCCCTGAAGCATGAAAATAAATAGCTCTGACTCATAAGAACAAGTGGTGCAATTACTTTAGCTAGGATAAAATATTTGTAAGTATCTAATCCTTCTCTGCACCATGTGCAGGAGCAAGTCCTTATCTCCTTGCTGCTCCCTCTTCCCTCTAGCAGCACAGATCCCTGTGGACCAGGAGCCTCTCCAGCTCCAGGGGCTGTGGTACATCCCTGCAGCACCAAGCTGGGCAGCAGCAGGGATGCACAGCCCCAGGAGTTGCTGTTAGGAGAAGTCACATCTCTTCATTCAGGATTATTTTGTAGTTTTCCCTTAAAAAATCGAGACAGCAGAGAGTGCCTGGGGAGCTGTGAGCAAAAGGGAAGCTCTGAAGGAGCAGGAGCAGTGAGGTGAAGCTGGGGAGGGTTCCCTGCTCCTGGCTGGCTGTGCAGGGTGCTGAGACAGCAGCTTTTTCCTGTGGTCACTGGTGTGTGGAGAAGGGGCCCATTCTAGCTCAGAACAGGGAGTCTGGCCCAGCTGAGGGGCTGGCAGCAGCAGGGTTTAATTTAGATTGTGTTTAATTTGGATTGCTGATCACTGCATCCCAGTGGAGCCCTGTGTCAGCTCACACCTCATCCCCTGACCCACAGGGGCAGGAGCTTTGGACCAGTGTTAAACCCAGTCCTTGGATGTGTGAACTTGGAAAATCCTTGCTGGGCAGGGTGCTGTGGCCAGATCTGTGCTGACAAATGGACAGAGGAGCTCTGGCAGGGTGGGAGCTGTGATCTGGGAAGGGTGAGGGCAGGGCCATTCCTTCCACTGGCCAAGCTTGGATGGGTTTCCATCCTTCTTTCCTTTCTGGTGCCCAGGGTCATTCCCACTAGGCCAATTCCACAGCAGAGCTGAGATTTTTCTGACTCAATCATTTCTTTTTTTAATAGGTTTGGCCCAACAGTGATTTTATGATCTTTTTTCTAAAATTTAGGGGTTTTTTGGCTTGGTTTCAGGCATTCAGTATTTCAGAACTAATGGTCAAACGAAACACTGAGTTCACAGCAAAACACTTGATGTTTTATTTTTTCCTTAGTGCTTTCAACAACCAAAAAATGACTAAATCTCAAGGCTGTGCACTGGGCCTTTGGTACTGCTGTGGCTGGACAAGTGTACATGGCAATACATTTCTCAGTTTGTTTTTTTAACACTGATTTCACAGTCAGCAGGAAAATAGTCCTGACTTCAGCTGTACTCTTACAGCATTAGCATCTTGCAAGGACCTGACCCGAGCAGCTGGAAGTGTCAGGTCACTGCTGCCTGCATCTCTGTGTTTACAGGGCTCCTGCAAGACCAGGGAAAGGGGCAGCTGTGAGAGGAAAGCTCTGTACCAAGGTGTTTAAACTTCTCCAAGGTGATCTGAGCTTAGTTTGGAGCAGAACTGAAACTGAGCTTAAGCAGCATGGCCAGTGTATGTTGAGGGAGGGGATTCTCCCACTCTGCTCTGCTCAGGTGAGACCCCACCTGCAGAGCTGCCCCAGCCCTGGCCCGGCACAGGGTGGAGCTGGAGCTGCTGGAGAGACCCAGAGGAGGTCATGGAGTTGCTCCCAGGGCTGGAGCCCCTCTGCTCTGGAGCCAGGCTCTGGGGAGACCTTAGAGCCCCTTCCTGTACCTAAAGGGGCTCCAGGAGAGCTGGAGAGGAACCTGGGACAAGGGATGGAGGGACAGGACACAGGGAATGGCTTCACACTGCCAGAGGGCAGGGATGGATGGGACATAACAGGAAGAAATTCTTCACTGTGAGGCCACTCAGGGCCTGGCACAGGGTGCCCAGAGAAGCTGTGGCTACCCCTGGATCCCTGGAAGTGCCCAAGGCCAGGCTGGATGGGGCTCGGGGCAAACCTGGGATAGTGGGAGGTGTCCCTGCCTAGGGCAAGGGGTGGAACCAGATGATCTTTAAGGTCCCTTCCAATCCAAACCCTTCTGTGACCCTATGAACTAATGGTCCAGCAATGCCCTCACTGATGTTCCTCACCCTCCCCTGAGTTCTGGTGCCACTGGGGCTGTGGCTTTGCCCTGTCCCCAGTGCCCCCAGGCTACTGTGAGCATGGGGAGGTGCTGCTGGTACCTCAGACCCGGTGAGCTCTGCCTGGGAAGGGAAACATCATCTCCTGGGACTGGGGGAGCAGAATTAATCACTCCTCAGTAATAGGATTTGTGTTTTTTTAAGGAGACTAAAATAAGCTATTTCTCATAGCCGTTCCTCTCTGGAAGTTGCTTGTTCATGGGGAAAAAAAAAACAACAAACCGAAACAAAACAAAAAAACCCAACCAACCAAACAAAATCAGCAATGCTTTTTGGATAGCAAATGATTAGTGGGACAAAGCCAATTGTGGGGAACTTGAGGCCAGCACTGCACCATCAGCTCTAGGTCTCTCGAGGGCACTTGCTGCCCCAGAGCTTGAGTATTCCTGCCTGGCTCCCTGAAACCCAAAATGCCTCCAGTGCACACAAACTAATTATCATCCCCAGCCCCCGGAGAGCGCGTGTGAGGAGAGCTGCGAGCCTGCTATCTCGATTGTTCCCTGGGAAAGAAACAAAGCCAGCCTTGTACCCCAGCTCCCTGAGGACTTGGGGAGATGTGTGGCTCAGTCATGATTGCATTTCTCTGTCTGCCACGCTATATTAAAAACATCTCATAAACCCTTCTGGAGCGTGGGCTGACGCGCCTGCGCCGGGTGAGCTTTGGGAGCCCAGTGCTGAAGTTCACTGCTGGAGTTGTTTCTTCCTTTGCCTCCAGCATCATCTGGTCCTGGCCATGAGGTTGGCTGACACTGGGAGTCACCATTTCCCAAGGGAATAATTTCCTGGAGTTTAGTGCCAAAGCTGGTCAGGAGGAGATTGGGCTGTCCCATGGCAAAGCTCCAGGCTTCAATGCTTCCAAATCCTTGGGATGTGCATGGATGTATTTTGTATTCTCCTTCCAGAATGGGGCTGTGTTGGTCTTCCTGCATCACAAAGGTTGTGTTTTGCATTTTACTGGGATTCTTTTTTCTGCTCTCTTTCTGATCAGAAGTGACAAAAGCCTCCCAGTGGCACACCACAACCTTCCAACTGAAATACAAACACACTGGGAAGGTTTTGGCTTGAGCAAAGCATGCCCTTCTGATGGAAACCCATTAGCTGCTGCTTTTTCTTTCTTCCCTCCTCTCTTCCTCTGCTAGAATAAAGTGGTTTGCATCATTTTTTCCCTTGTTTCAGCCAACAAACATGTTTGTTTCTCCTTAATTACCTGGGTGTCAATGGGGTGCTTCATCACTGTCTTTCCTCAGCTGGTTCCTTTTTGTTTCAATATGCAGTAGATAACCAGAAGCTTCAATTGCAAATCCTGCAAAACCCTCCAGATCTGAAGCTGTAAAATAACCCAGAAATGACCTTGAGATGACTTTCCATGTCCGTGAAAATGAAAATTAACTGGACTCATTTGACTGGCCTGAGGGGAAGAAGGTGCTTTAAAAAAATAAATAAATAAACCTGACAAATGAGCCAGGAAAGTTTTGAGTGTCTCAGGTGAACAGGAACATTAGAATATGTATTAGTTATAAATGCTCTAGCGCAGGGTGCCTGAAATTGTTAGAGGAAAATAATCTGTATGAATGCAGGAGGAATGCATGTGAGATGTGCCGAGGAATGTGACCCTGGGAGCTGGGAGGGAGCAGGAGCTGGGTGGGCTGGGAGCTGCCTGGAGCTGGGTGAGTTGGCTCGTGCTCAGCTCTGCTGGCTGGATGAAGATTTATTTTGGTGGTGCTGGCAGCTCTGCCCAAGCTCAACCCTCACTTCTGCTGTGTTTTGCACAAACATAGAGAGCTGCAAGGTCTGAGCAGAGCACAGGGATGTGTCCTGTGGGTGTCTGTGCTCTGGTGAGCCACAGAATGACTCATGCAAGGTCCTGTAGGATGGACCTCATGGAGACCATGGAACCAGAGAATGGCTTGGCTTGGAAGGGACCTTAAGGATCATCTTGCTCCAACCCCCTGCCACCCACTAGGTCACACTTCAGACCATGTCCCCTGAGCTGCCACAGCTGTACCTCACGTGTGAGGCATGTGGACAAATCAGCTGGTGAACATGGGATGGAAGGTGACTGACAATGCATAGGGCTGATCCTCTTGGGATTTCCCAGGCTCTGTGCGTTTTTCCCAGGGTGTCTGTGCTGAGGTCCTTGGAGTTGCCTGTTGGAGGCTTGTCCCAGTCTGAAACTGCTGGAGAAGAGTCCCCCTTGTGCTGCAGCAGGAAGGATCTGTGCTCTGTGGAGTCTGAGAAGGTCCAGCCCATTGTTTGGTCTCCACCACTGTTTCCTTTTTGCCAATGGACTCTTTTGTAATCTGTGAGCTTGGGTAATAGAATTATCTTGACAAGAGAGAGAGATTTAGAGCTCTGTAATCCACGCTTGTCCATCCTAATTATTTCACTTATCAGCCTTCAGGAGAGTAACTTTACAGTGGTAATTAGTCTCTGCAATCCCACCCTATCTTAATAATTAACACACAGTTAGAATGGGAGGGGAGAATCTGTTTTGGGCTGAAAAGGTCCTTCTGGGGCAAGAGTGGCACAGATTTCTTAAGCAGTCAAGTGCAGCCTGGAGAGGACAGCAGTGGGGATGGCACCGTGTGCTGAGGACCCATGGGACAATGACAACAAGTGGCAAGGAACGTGTGCCAGAATTGTGTTTGTACAGTGTGAGTTTGGATGTTTTATTAAAGGAAGGGCTTGGCAGGAGCTGTGGTATTGGAGCAATGAGCAGCTGTGGTTTGCGTGGGCTTCACCTGGAGCTGTGAGCATCCAGCCCTGTGGAAAATGAGCCCATTCATCATCTCCAGTGCTTGAGACACAGCACAAAAAGGGCAGTTTGACCTAATACTGCCCTATAGGAGCTGCAATTACTGCAGTATAATTCATTTCAAATAGATCCAGATATTTCCTTCCCTTAATACCCAGGGTGAAAAAAAGAGCGAGCAGGCAGGATTTGTGAGCCAAGCAGGGACCAGATCGATTGCCATCACAGGCAGGGGATGAGCTGGGGATCTTGTGGAGGTGAAGGGCAGGCTTGGAACGGGCAGAGCTCTGGTGTGCACCTCTGGAGACACAATGCTTTTAATTTCTGGGGTTTAAATGGGAATCTTAACCCTGAGTGCAGGTAGCAGTGTAGTGTGTGATGTGATGGCCATAGTGGCGAATAGATGGCCAATGTTGGCCATAATGGTGAAACTCGTGCAGGAAAAGTTGATCCTCAGCTTCTTCCAAGTAGAGTTCAGTTAATAAAACTCATGTCTTTAGGACAGCATGTTTGTTTTGGTTATGGCCTTTTCCAGAAGTGCAGGCACACAGTTTGTGGTCATTGGGAGTGGGGCTGGCCCAGCCTCCTCCCCAGTGGGCACAGCTGTGAAAAGCAGGTGAGCAGCACTGACAGCAATGAGCCATGGAGTGCCCAGGTGTGCTGAGCAACCACCAAAGGGAGCAGAGGGCACACAGGTGCAATGCATGAACATGAGGGGTATAAAAGCTTGGGCTAAAGGACAAGAAGGGTGGACACTTGCAGCCTTCTGAATTGATGTTACTCTGTATGGGCAGGTACCTGAAGCCTTCTGATGTGGTGTGGTGTTACTGTGTATGGGTTGAAGCTTTCTGAAATTGTATGGTGATACTCTGTGTATTGTGGCCATCTCAACTGTGACATGTGCTGTGACATGGAAGGAGGCCCACAGAAGAAATTTATAGAAGAGGATAAAGTATGACCCTGGAAACTCCCCTGTTCAGATCAGTTCTGGCATGTGTTTCTGGAGCAGGATGCACAGAAACTGTGGAGTTACTTTGGACACTCAGTGCTGTCTCAACTGGAAGATCTGGCTGTGTGCATTGAATTTGGTGTATCTTTGAAACTGTTTAAGACTCAGTTCAGTGTTGTTATGCATTTCTTGGAATGCAGCCATTAACCAGCAAGGTGGATTTGGGATCAGGACATGGTTTGTATGCTGCTCCCATGCTGGGATGAAGGCAGCTGTGGCTCCCCTGCTCTGGTGCTGACTCCCCCCATCTCTGAGGAGCTTGCAAGTAAATGTACACAAAGGGATGGGTGGAATTGACATATTTTTTCAGGCTGTTCCTTTAATTTTCAGCCATCTATCTAACCTGGGAAAAATACATCTTGGTTTTTATTGCAAGCCCCAGAGGCCCATGCTAACAGGTTGTTTTAGAGCTGCCAGTAATACGTTCCAGAAAGTGTCTGTGAAATTGTCTGGAGGCTGGATTCTGTCACCACCTTCTCAGGATCTCTGTCCTCACTGGCTTTTTCCATCCCTACCCCCAGTCTGTTTCCTTGTGCTGAAACTCCAAGGAAGACCTGATTCTGCCAGGTCAGCCAGTCCAGGTTATCCAGCAGGCATGGCCAGGAGGGTCTCAATCCAAGGTTTTCAAGTGGGGTTCAGGGTTATGAACAGGGTGTGAGGAGTTTCCCTCCCTTCCCTGTGGAAGGTGTATTTCCCTTGGCTTCCTCCAAGATGAATTTGATCCCCACTGTGCCAGGCAGGTGTCAGGCTCTGATGGATGGGCAGAGACACTGAGTAACTGGGTAAGGATCCCCTTGGACGTGGCCCTTGGCTCCCTGCCCTGCTCCTGTGCTTGGGACATGGCCCCTCTGCAGCCTGCACTTCCCTTCCATCATCATCATCCTCCTAAACTGCAGAGACAGCTCCATTCAATAATTCATAACCTCACAGAGTCTTGGTAATAGTTAAAGGAAGGGGATAAAAAAAATACCCTGTGGGTTGTCCTTCCTCCAGGCTGAAGGTGGAGGGGCAGAAGTGGTGAAGGCTGTTGGGTTTTTTGAGCGATGATGTTTGATGCATACAAACCCTTCCCTGCAGACCTTCAGCATGGTAGGGATGTGGGGCAGGAAAAGCTCTCTGAAGGTGTGAGCATCGTGCTGGGTGGGGAAGGTTTTGCAAGAAACCTGTGCAAGGGCCAGAGAGAAAGTTCCAGCTAAGATTTTACTTTTTTTGTTTGATTTTGAGGGTGTCTAAATGATTCTCTTGCTCAAGTCTGGCTTTCAAAAGGGATTTGATCATTCAGAGACCAGGATGTATTTGAAAACCAACAAAACTGGCTCTTATGAAATTTTGCAATGAGTTTTGAATTGTTTTCTTGTCCTCCATGTAACTTACCCTCATGAAATGACTGTATAAGCTAATTCTGCTTCCTTTGGCTCTAAGGTGAGGTGTGGGTTTATCTCCTCTCCCTACTCAGGCTCATTCTCACTCTTGCACAGACTTTGCTGGAATCCAAGTAGAGAGTGCTGTGCAGTTTGATTGTTTAGAAGTCACTGGAGTATCTCATGTTCACTATTTTAACAATTGGAGAGAGGCTTTTATTTTCTCCAGAATCATAAACACAATCTTCGGTGTGTTTTTTGGAAACAATAAAGCTAAAGTCTAATAACCACACATTTTCCTTGCTTTATGTGCACACATCCTTGGGGAACAGGGCCTCAAGGACTCTGCTTTTAGTGGGGTTTTAACTTGCTCAGGTTGGAAAGTGCTGGAGAGCTGGATTATGAATTTGTTTTGGTACCTAAAGAAATTTTTTTGCCTTTAAAAATGCTCAAGGTGAGCAAAAAAAGCACCTCTGGAAGAAAAAGCCAGTGACATAACACGAAGATATTAGCACCACCATCTGAAAATCAGGCTTCATTTAAATGTCATATCTTGCAAACTCCTCTGTACGAGGACTAATTAGCTCTCTTCCATCTCTTTCCCATCCTGTGAATAATATTGTTTTCTTTTAGACAAGATCAGAGGCTCTCGGAGGCAATTTATAAAGGAGGATGCTCTGCTACAGACGGAAAACCACAGCAGGGAGATGAAGGGACACAGTTCCTAAAGTATTTAGCCACCTAATGGCTTTTTATTTTTTGAGTGCAGAAGTAGGTTAGGGCCTGAGCTCCATCTGTGGTACTGATTTTTTGATGGAGAACTCACTTAATAAGGTAGTTTTCATCCATGAATGTTGAGAAATCCAAAATGCCATGAGATGCTCCAGTTTTGAAGACTTTTTCGGGGGAGGTGGGGGGAGAAAATCACATCAGCTCAGTGTGGCAGGGATGGGCACTGTACAGCATCTCTAGGCTGCACTTATAAAATCACAGAATTATAGAATGCTTTGTTTTGGAAAGGACCTTAAAGCTCATCCCATCCCACCCCTGCCATGGGCAGGGACACCTCCCACTGTCCCAGGCTGCTCCCAGCCCTGTCCAACCTGGCCTTGGACAGGATCCAGGGGCAGCCAAAGCTTCTCTGGGCACCCTGTGCCAGGGCCTCACACCCTCAACAATAAAAAATTCCTAATATTTGGTCTAAATCTAAACCTATGGCTGAACCCTTGTGAGCCTCACGTGCCAGGAGCAGGAACCCCAGCATGTGGGACATCAGGGGGACAATTACATCTGTAGATCCAGATGATGACTCAGCATCAAAGTGCTGAAGGAGGGTGGACCTGTACACCCAGTGCACAAATAACCTTGTGGGATGGAAAGCTGGCAGGGAGGAAAAGAGGAGGGGATGAGAAGTGTTGCTGCTGCTTCCAGAGAGAGGACAGTGTGTAAATACGCAGAGCTCTGATACAGCAAAGATGGACAGGCTGTGGGCTCTGCTCACTGTCCCAGGCAGCAGGAGTTAATTACCAGGGCTCTGTCACAGCAGGGACATTTGCCACCCCCATCTTTTCAAGCTAACATGGAGTTTCCATGTCCCAAACCCTTTGATGCTTGTCTGAGAGCACCAGGGCTCTCCGCTTTCCAAAAGAAGCTCTCCGTGGAAGAGTGATAAATGTGCTTAATTTTTGCAGAGCTTGTAGCCTGGTTTTATCCCAGGATCCGTCTCTGGAGGTTTTATTAGCTGATGGTGTCTGTAGGAAAAAGTCAAAGCGACTAGACAGGAACAGCCGTGGAATTGATGTAGGAAGCAAGAGCGTGTTTTGGAGATAATGTTTCTCATTCTTGCCACGCTATGTGATGAGTTTGGGCAGTGCATTTCCAGTCCTGCTGGAGTTTTACAGCTGCTGCCTGTCCAAAACCCCTCTGGCTGGCCTCCCATGGGGGCAGGCTGTGAGCGGGGATGGGTGCCCTGCTCTGGAGCACCGGGACCGGTGACAAGTGACAAACATCCTTGTCCCTGCCCTGGCTCTGATGAACCTGGCACAGAGGGAGCTCAGCCAGGTGTGCCGAGGCTCCAGGTGTCAGGAGGGGCCCAGGAGAGTGGGTGTGGGGAGATGATCACCCTTCCTTTGAGTCTGACAGAGAGACAATTTGCAAACATGTGTTGATGCGTTCCTGGAGGAAGCCAGGCACTAAATCATCACCTTGCATCCTGCATGCAGATTCGTCCAGGGAACCCATTTAATTAGGGAATAAATTTAGAAATCAATTATTTGCAGAAACAGTTTCTTTCCCTCTAATGAGGCTGCAGGATTCATCCTCCTCTGCCACTTTCCCATGACCTTTGTGTATGCAGATCAAGGGGAAAAGTGCTCTGTGTCTCTTCTGTCTCAGTGTAGGTGTCCCTCTTTGGGCAGCTCCTGTACAGCTTTCACTGAGGCTCTTGTTAGGACAGCAAATGAGACCATGCTGCTGTTGGATCTAATGGTGGGGGAACCAGATAATGACATGGATTAGCCTTTCCCGCTGGGGAAGCTGCTGGAAAAAGGCTGGAATGGGGTGGCAGGGTGGTGTCTGTGTGTGGTGTCTGCTTCAGGCTTTGGTCTCTGCCACTTTGTTGCTTCCAATCTCTGACAAATTGCTCAGCTTCTCTTATGCCTTACCCGCTTTTAAGTGGGGAAAAATTGTTTTGCTCCCAGGCTCTGAGAAGCCTTAATAAATTTCGTTGCTTTTATTATTTTGGGTTTTAACGTCTCCTCATCTTACGATTCCACTTTCTGAGCCCTGCAGCCACTTTGCTGTGCTCTTACATCAGCTGCTTTGAGTTCACTGCAGTGGGAGTCAGCCCAGAGAGAGGTGAGAATTTTCACAGCTAATCTCAGTAAACCTTTTTGCCTCTGGCAACCTGAGGGTTTGCAGCCTGCAAGGGCAGCCCTTGCCTCCAGAGCTGAGGCTGCCCGGGTGATTTTTCCTGCTCACTGGAGGGTCTGGCACCCTGGGATGGCATCTTTGGGAGCAGCAGTCTGCTCTCCCATAGCCCTTGCTGGGCTTCTTTCTTGCAGAACTCTGATGGTGCTTGGCCATTGGGAGGATGTCAGAGTGTCCTGGGCTGGGACACTCTGGGCCATTCCTGTCAGAGTGTCCTGGGCTGGGACACTCTGGGCCATTCCTGTCAGAGTGTCCTGGGCTGGGACACCCTGGGCCATTCCTGTCAGAGTGTCCTGGGCTGGGACACCCTGGGCCATTCCTGTTGGAGTGTCCTGGGCTGAGACACCCTGGGCTATTCCTGTCAGAGTGTCCTGGGCTGGGACACCCTGGGCCATTCCTGTTGGAGTGTCCTGGGAACCTTGCTGGCTGCTGGGGTAGATAAACATGCAAGTTTGCTCCTGGGTTAAGGTGTCACAGTCTTAGAGAGAAACGAATTTTCTGTGAGGTTGCAAGAACTCATTTCTGTAGGTAAGAGCTGGATTTGGGATTTGTTGAGCAGCCCAGACAATCCTGGGTACTTGGGTGGTACCTTGGATACCTGGCAGGCTCTAGGGGCTTTTCAAGGAGCACTCAAAAGCCTGTTCTGGAGAAGAGGTAAGATTCTTAATCCTTTGGCAACCACTGTGGATGTCTGCCTTGACAGCAGAGAATGGACCCTGTGAGTGAAGGAGCCCCCATCACAATCCTGGTGGAAGGACAGCAGCAGCTGGTCATTCCTGGTAACTGATATTTCTGCCTTTTTGGGCAAGGGCATACCCAGAATTTTCAGCCTGTCTGGATTGGATGCACCCACCTGGTGCTCCAGGTGGCACAGAGGCAGAAGACCCCAAGTAGTCCGCTAGCTGCTTTTTTTTCTCTCCTGAAAACACACAACCAGCGCCTTCTCCTTGGAAAAGGGCATCCATCTCTCAGCAGGTGGAACTGTCTTAGTGTTTGTAGAAGGCAACCAGGCCTTCTCTCTTCTGTTTTCTTCTCCTCCTCTGCCTGTTCCACCTCCCCTCTGGGAGGGCAGGTCCGTGGAGGAACCATTACAGAAAAATTACTTCACATTCTGAGCAGAGCCCTGAGCTATCAAACTGCCTTATCATTTTAAGAGGTCTGTCTCCCAAAGAGAGGTTTAAAAATGCAGAGGACTTATAAAGCTCTTGGCTGGTTCTAATGGAGCTCGGAGCCGTGCTCACCCCTCGAGGCTGGTGCTTGCTCCTCAGCAGCTGTAAAGCAAATGCACCTCCCTGCTTTGTCCTGGAGCCTGCCTGGCTTTGCCACACTCTTCAAATCACCTGAGTAGGTCATGTTGCCCTTCTGCTCCTGTCACAGCTTGCAGGGAAGACAAGCATGTTCCCTCTCTGTCCCTTTGTGACAGGTCTGCTCTGCCCTGATGCCCACCCTGCTGTGCTGGGCTGCCCTTGCCCTATTCCCAGCTCCCGCAGAAACTCACAGACAAAGGGAAAATTGCTGTTGCTGCTGTTACCTGCACAAAGAAGAGGCCACAGGGGTGGCTTTCCAAATGTTTTCCCTTTGCACAAGCCTTATCTAGTGCCCTCCTGACACTGCTCCACTGCCATGGTGTCTGTGCTTGAGGCTGTCCTGGGAAAAGGCATCCCCACCCCAGCCCTCCTGGTGCCCAGGAAAAGGAAGCAGCAGCAATGCAGGCAGGTGGGGCTGACTGGGCTCCTTCCCTCTCCTTCTGTGGGTTATGATCCAGCAGAACCCATCTGGCCCTGTTTCCATGTGCCAGCATTTCCTGTGCACCTGGGAACCGTGTGCTACCACTGCAGGTGATGCACAATGCCTTCCCCGTGCCCCTTCCCCAGCCACCTGCCCTGTGGTCCCTCAGCTGCAGTGAAAATTCAAGTTTGTGGTTATCAGAGGCAGCAACTCTTCCAGTAGCCCCTGGTTCTGTCATTGGACACTTCAGATCTGTTCAGGCTCCAAGCAAAGCTCTGGTGTCACCGTAGAGGCACAAATGGCTGAGCTCTGCCAGGGCTTGGGGATTAAACAGGGTTTTTTTCTTATCCAGGTGCCTTGTGAAGGCTTTCAAAGGCAATTCCTCTGGATGTGTGGTGGGAATAGACCCTCTAAGGCTTGTAGTGGTCCTGCAGGAGCCAGGCTGGGTTTTCAGACAGGCTGGAGTCCCACAGGGCTGGGGCAGTGAGGAGAGGTGTCCCATGTGGCACCCGGAGCAGGGCAGGCCAGGTCCATGCAGGGCTCAGGGCTGGGCAGTATTGCCTGTGCTGATAGAGCAGATCTACTCATTCCCTGCCCATCACTGAGTTTCCTGAGCCAGGAAATCCCCACAGTCTGAATGAAAACCTGTCTTACTTAATCCATCCTGACACAGAGCAGGGCCAGTGTTGTGTGCCTCTTAACTTCAGAAAAGCTTCACCATCAAAGACATGGATTTCTTTAACAGAGATTGATAGTTGGACCATCACAAAATGATGCTTGTGCCTTTTAGGTAGACTTTTTTCTCCCCATTTATCAGGTCTGTCTGTTGCATTTGAGGATCTGGAGTAACTGGGAAGAGAGGCCTGTCCCAGCTTTCCCCAGGCATTGCCACAACTGCAGCTCTCATGGACCAGCAGCTCTTTCTCCTGTGACATGAGGAAAGAGTTGGCTCTTTCCTCTTCCTTGTGCCTTCAGGTGCTGCTTCAAAAGTAAATCCTGCACTTCTCTTGGGTGAGCCAGGAGGCTCCAGAGAAGTGGAAAAGCTTGAGATTTTTACTGAAACACTAAAGAAAACTCCCATGCCTTAACAGAGGGTGGGGACTGGGGAAGGAGAGGGAAGGAGAGCAAAATCCATGCATCAAGGCACCTCCTTCACACCCATCCCTCTGGTACCTTGGCCTTCACCTCTGCAGAATGCACAGAGGAGGGGCTCTGATGCTTGAAGTCCCATTCCTTCACCTGCTTTTTCCTTGTGGCAGCATCACAGAATCACAGAATCCCAGGATGAACTAGGTTGGAAAGACCTTCGAGATCATCAAGTCCAACCTTGTTGTATTTGCAGGGTGCCCCGAAGGCAGGAATGATGAATCTGACTCCATGTTCTCAGAAGGCTAATTTATTACTTTATGATACTATATTATATTAAAGAATACAGAAAGGATACCTACAGAATGCTAAGAAGATAATAATGAAAACTCCTGACTCTCTCCAGAGTCCTGACACAGCTTGGCCCTGATTGGCCAAAGAGTGAAAACAACTCACAGCAGAACCCAATGAAACAATCACCTGTGGGTAAACAATCTCCAAACACATTCCACATAAGCAAAACAGAGGAGAAGCAAATGAGATAATTTTTTTTTTCCTTTTTCTCTGAGGCCTCTCAGCTTCCCAGGAGAAAAATTCTGGGCGAAAGGATTTTTCCAGAGAACGTGAATGTGACACAACCTATGAGCTAACACCTCCTCATCAATTGAACCATGGCACTGGGTGCCACATCCACGTTTTTCAAACACATCCAGGCACCTCCCTGGGCAGACCATTCCAGTGCCCAATCACACCATGGATGGGCTGTGGCTGAGCACCCCTGGTGCTGCTCCAAGCCTGGTGTCTCCTCTCTCTGAGAAAGCCTCACCCAGGAATGCTCTCCCCCTTGCTCTGCCATGCCTGGTGCTTCTCATTCCAATGGAAATCTCAGGTCTCATCCATGTTTCAGCAATTCCTGCAGGATCAGTTTCCAGCACTGTCTGCCTTTGGCTCCCACCACTGGCCAGAGGGAGCCTCTGCTGACAGGTGAAGATGGAATTGAATGGAAGAGAATTGAAAGTCAAAGGGCCCTGTAATAATTTCAGAGTGCCTGAGGCACCACACAGAAGCCCTGGCATTATAAATAAGGGTAATGTGCTGGAGCCTGAATTGCAATCAAAGCAGCTGCAGGAGCACACAGTGTGCTGAGCTTCTCTGGGCTTTGTGGGATCAGACTGAGAGCTGTGGGCAGCACAGGCAAATCGGTGTCTGCTCCCTGATGTGTTCAGGGACCCTAAAGGTTGGGATTAGAACGGCCAAAGGGATGTGGGGATGATGCAGAAGGCTCCAGAGCTAAGACCAAGAGAGCTGAGTTGGAGCAGCCCAACCCTCTGGTTGTCTGAAGAGTTTGCAGGGGCTGAGGCCTGGAAGGGGCTGGCTCTGTCCTCCCTACTCACCCTGGCTCATCTCCTGGATGATGCAGACTGCAAGCTCTCCATCTGAACCAAGGAGGTTTTCTTGTCTTTTGGGTTCCTGTTGAGCTTGGGATCTGCCCTCACCTTCAGTCACATTGCCCTGGTTGTCGTGACCCCTTTGGTGGCAGCTCAGTTCCTCCCACACCTCTGTGGTTTTGAGGTGACTGGTCCCAGGAGCATGCCTGAGCCCAGCTGCTTGTCCTTGTCCTTCCAGCAGAGCCTGAAAACAGCCAAACCCCCTTTACTGCAAATCCCATTTGGCTTATCCAAGGCCAGGTGTGTCATGCTGCTGGCAGTGAGAGGCAGAGAGTGCTCCAGCCTGCACTTGGTGCCAGTGGGACCCCCCCTTGGACCACCCCAAGACCAGGCTGTCTCTAGCCCTCCTCCATCCAGTGTCATGCCTTGGATTTGGCACTGCTGGGATCATGACTGGATTCAATGACCTCAGAGAGATTTTCTAACTCAAACCATTCCCTGATTCTGTGTCCATGCAGACCCACAAAGTGCCAGAGCCACCCCCGAAATGCCCTGCAGGTGCAGCACTGTGTTCTCAGACAGGGGCTTTGAAAGGAGATGATCAGAGCGAGGTTGTCATCTCTTTTTTTTCCCCCTTTCTTAAATTTCTGAGCTTCTCTATTACTTTTTATGATCTGCAGCTGCATTTGTGTGCTGCCCCAGGGAGCTCTGTGAGGGGGGAGCAGGGGAGGAGGTGTGCAAGGGAAGGAACAGGAGTGGAGGGGAAGGGAAGAAAAAAACCTGAGCTAATATTCGGATAAAAAACTCCACCATATTGCCACCAAAAGACCCAAACTCTTAGAACTCTTAGGGCCTGTTTGACTGCAGAATAGCCCCCCTGGGAGCTTGGGGGAAGCCCCATTTCTAGAGTAATTTTGGAACTAGTCTGCACACAGTGTGATAATCTATTCCACAGGGAGCAATCCTGCGCTGGCAAGGGCACTGGGGAGAGCTCTCTGTTTATGACTTTCTGCATAAATTTGCTTTATTAGCATAAGTGGTAGCTAGCACTGAAGAATCTCTAAACTAACACTTTATCCGAGGTTGGTGCCTCTGGAGAACGTTAACTCAGGAGAGCCCCTGGAGTAACAGCAGATGGAATGGGGTGGCAGGATGAGGGGTGTGGAAGAAGGGGGCACAAGCTGGAATTGTGTCTCTCTAGAAGGAAATACAATCACTAACCAGATCTCCAGCTTCTCCTCTGCCAGCTTAGGATGCTGAGTTGTGCAGGTGGGATGAGGAAGCCTGGCTGCAGGGTGCAGCTCCTGCTGGGATGGAGCAGGTGGGGAGGAAGAAGGCCAGAGGAGCCTGGATCTGTGCACTGGAAATTACTCACTGGCTCCTCACCCATCTCCCCAAGCAGTTGATGCTGACAGGAAAGGTGCCCAGCAGGTCTGAGCAGTGCTGGGGAGCCAGGAGGAAGCACCAGGAGGGTTTGGATATCTGGGGGCGGGGAACCTTGTGGGGATGAACTGCTCTGAGCAAAAGGGCTTATTTTAATAATGGCCTTCAAGAATGAAATAAAAATACAATAATCATGGTAGATTAGCAAGAACAAGCCAATTAAATACAACACAGGCTTTGTAAAACACCATGACAGATAAGGCAGGGCTGCAACCTCCCCATATGTGGTGAATGTTGAGGCATTGCATAAGGTTGGGCTGGGGGCTGGGGAGAGCTGGTGAATGTTTCAGGCTGCCCTGGAGAAGGCAGATGTGAAAAGGCTGTCCCTGGCTTCAATGAGACCAAGGGGGAGAGGAGGGAGGAGATGGGTAGGGTGGCCAGGAGCCCGAAGGCATGGAGTAACAATCCTGCAACTTTAATATCGGCTGTTTCATTTTGTATTCATCACGTCAGCATAATCTGCTTTTATGGGAATCGTCTTGGTTCCCAACCAAATGCATTTAGGCCCCTTTGCTTTTAAGTTTGATTGTAATACAAGTTGAAGATTTCAATGAAATGTTTATATGAAAGGGTTGTAGCAACAGCAAAGGGAAAAAAGGGATTAGAGAGTTGGTTGGAAGGGATCTTGCCGTGGTCACTGCTGTCCCCTGCCTTGTCCTGGATGGGTGACCGGCTGATGGCAGAGGCTGAGCCCTAGGGAGAGTTTTGTTTGGATTGCTTGTTTGATTTCCAAGGATAATGTTGAAGACTGTAGAAGTTGTAGAAGGCACAGAGCTTGAAGAAGAGCAGAAAAGGCAGAAATGCTCTGTGTGCCTTTTTCTTACCTTCAGACTATCCTCAGGTGGTACCAGAGGCTGGTGGGGGCTGCCCATGGGCTGGGCTGAGCTGTGTGGTGGGAGATGACGGCAATTGTTAAGGTTTGGGGAGGCTCCTGGGAAGGCTGGGAGGGGAGAGATATCTGCTGGTGTTGGGGAGAAGAGATTGCTCAGTTCCTCTGCTCTGGGATGGAGGTGGTGCTTGCCTGGGGTCTTTGAGCAGGGGAAGGGGAGAAGTCTGGCTGCCTGTGTGGGGAAGGAGGATCCTCCTTGTTTCTTCATTGTCTCCTCTCTGCTGAGCACAGTGAGCAGGTAGGAAGGTGGCATGGCAGATGTTTGATGATCTGTTTGGCTGTTTTACTTGGTGTTTTACCCACAAAAGGCTGTTTGAACCCCATCTGATAGCTCCCCATCCATTAGATACTGAGATTTTTAACAGTTACAGACCACAAGTGCTTTTCCATTGCTGCACATTTAAAACCTTAACTGTATCTCATTCAGTTTTGGTGCAGGAATGCCCTTAATTTGTTCCAAAAGCATTTGAAAGCTCTGATAACAGGCAATCTTGCTGCAGACTATTACATTCTGTCTGATGGATGGGTTTTCACTGCTGTAACTACAGCAGATAGTGGAGTGACAATGTGTGTCCAGTGAAACACAGGCAGTGGAATATTAGTGTCAGGTATATGAGGCCAAAAAAACTTCCTTGTCTTTGGGGATTGAGGGATTCTGCAGCTACAGGGCTTGAAAAAGCTTTTTTTTTTTTGGATTATTTTTATTGTGAGAGGTGAATCTGATTGAAGGCTCGTGGTGTCCTGGGGGTGCTGGGGTAGTAACCAGGTTCCCTGAAATGAAAGTTTAAGCACACAAGTGTTTATAAGTGTGTGGGAATGGGTACCCAGGCTTGGCAAGTCTGTGTTTGTCACAAATTTCCTGGCTGCTGGGTTTGCTTAAAATTGTGAAATGAATGTTAAATTGAAGTTTCTACTTTTGGAAGAGACCTTTTGAAAATGAAACAGGCTTATCTTCAGTCTAGGCTAAAATCCAAAAAATTGCCTATATTTCAGAACTCCTGAGAAATGTTCTCTGTGATCCTTTTAAACATCCCATGCAAAAATGTGTGTGTAAGGGAAAAACATTGGAGAAAGGTTGACCCTGGAGGATTTTTCCTTGCTTCACTAATGTGATGTAGCCTTTGGAAATGCAGCAGTGGGGTCCTGGTGGCATCCACGTGGTCTGTGCTGTGGGCTGGGTGATATAACCTCCTTGCTGAGCTCTTTAGCAAAGGTCTGCTGCAGGATATGTGTGTGATGAGTGTGTAATACTGTAAATCATCCCCTCCTGTGGGTGACTGTCCCTCTGGACAGAATTAAGATTATGGCTTTGCGTAACAGAGTCTTTCCCTTGATGCTTCCCTGCTCTCCCGTGGCCTGTTTGCCTCTGAGGATGATCTTGGATTTCTGCTGCAAAGCTGAGTGAGTGCTTTTGCTCCTAAAAGTAGCATTTGTTTTGATTTTAATTAGACAAGGAGATGCTTTTCAGTACAGACCTTTGAAGTATTGCTGGGAAGATGACTGCAATTAAGCAGCCTTGATATTTCTCTCATTTTATTCTTATTTTTACTGCTATAAGAAACCTTCTGCTTGAGCCTTGCTTGGAGGGGACAGACACAGGATTCTTTCCATGAGGTTCCCAGGTCCTGAAGGAGCTGCAGGGCTGCTGTGATTCACAGTTTCCAGAGTACAAGCAACACTCTCTTGCTGCTGATTTGCTGCAGCAAAGAGCCTTTTCTGTCAGAGGAGAGAAGGGTCATTAGCAGGCTGTCAGGGCAGTGACAGGGATGTGACAAGGAGCTTCTGCATCCCCTCCCAAGCACAAGAGTGAGCTCTTGATGGATCCAGGTGTGGTGAGGAGCTGTTTGGTTTTTCTCTGAGTGCTCAGAGGTGCACAGGGGTTGGAGATAAGGAAGGTGCAGTTCTGGGGTGGGGCAGAGGCAATGAGCAAACCCCTCTGGTGAGACTGAGGTGACACAGTGGTGGCTCAGGAGTGTCACCAGTGAGGTGCTGAATCAGGGATCTGGCAGTAATGGGGTGGCCCTGCCCTCAGCCCTGCAGGATCTGTGCTGTGATGGGCTCTTCTCCATCAGAGCTTGGTTGGCTCTTTTGATCCATGTTGGGAAGCCAGGAGCTTGCTCCTGGAAAATATATTGATTTCAGGGGTGAGAAAAACTGTTCCTGAAGGATTGAGAGGTTTTTTTGTTGGGCTGGGTTTGTAGAAGTGCAAGTGCCTGGTCTTGTAGCCTGAGTGGCTGCTCACCACCCAAGTGTCTTGTTGAAGCATCGTGTCCTTCAAGGTGTGGGTGGCTCCTCAGGACAGCCTCAGCTGGGCTTGTTCCTTCTTTCCTCTCCACTGGGAGCTGGAACTGGATGTGCTTTTGCCCAGCTGGGCTCAGGGTAATGAAATGCAAAATGCCACTGCATTCCCTGGCTGCTTTGCCTGCAGGGGAGCAAGTGCTGTCCTCCCCACTGACTCTCTGCAGCCAGGGTGGAGGAGGAGGAGAACCTTGTTTCTGTTCACACTGTGGTGCCAGAAGTACCTGAGCTTGTGCTCTTGACTGTTCTGGGGCAGACACACCTGCAGACAATGGATCAGGGGCTGTCACACCTGCTCTCTTCCCATATAGGAAGGAATTGAATTTGGGTCTTCCTCAAAGCTGCTGAAGCCCAGTGACTAAGAAGACCTGTCTTGCTTCCCATTGCTTATACTGGAAATGGAAAAACAGACACAAAAAAAGATGTGGTGGAAGGAGAAATATTTTGGCTCATTTTGTACTAGTATTTTTGTTCTTTTTTTTTTTTTTTTTTTTCTTTTGGTTTTGATTCAGCTGCCAAACTGCCAAACCCATTCTCTGCAGAGATCTGTGTGCGACGTGCTGGGCAGCTGTGGAGCTGTCAGTGCTCCTGGCCCACTCAGGAGCTGCAGCTGAGGCCTGGAGCTGCTGCCTCCACAGGTCTGCAGGTCTGGGGGTGTCCTTTGGGTTCTCCAAACCCCCAATTCAGTGCAGTGCCCTAGGTCAGGGAAGGCTGGTGGTGTGTGCTGTAATCCTGGCTGCCAGGGTGCCCGTGCTGTGAATCAGGATTGGGTGGGATGTAAAACCACCAGAAGCTACAGAAGGTGACTGACAGGTGCAGCTCCAATGTCAATAGATATTTGTCAAGCCTGGAGGTTTTCCCTCGTTGCTGGAGCTCACAGTCTGTGCTGAGAGTGTCCCTATTACATACAGCTGTGCTGCTGCCTCACAGCTGGAAGGTTTACATTGTAAATGCCAGCAAAATGTGTACTGGTGTGTGCACCCTGCCTTGTCTGGCACTGAGTGGCCTCCCTGAGCCATGAAACTCCCTTGGGTTTGGATGCAGCTCCCTGGGAGCTTCTTCCAGCCTGTTTCCTGGGAAAGCCACAGGAGGTTTAGGGCATCCTATGTGATTTGCTGTTCTTGCCTTCCTACTGTAGAAATCCCAAGGCACACTTTAGCCCCTTGATTTTTTTTTAAGGAAGACAAACATTTCTGGTCATATATAAGGAAAGTAACAGGTAGAGGCTAAAATTAAACAGAAGAAGTTCTGGGGGTAAGACTCAAAAATCCCAATTTCCTTGATAATTTAGAATAACACCTTTGAGCATCATGGAGAAAGCTGACCCTGAGCTGTGTGTTGTGTCCCTGCAGAGATGTCGGGGACGGTGTCGGACATTTCGCTGGTGCACTGGAAGCAGCAGTGGCTGGAGAATGGCACCCTGTACTTCCACGTGTCCATGAGCAGTGCTGAGCAGCTCTCCAGGGCCACGCCACCCAGCCTCCAGGAGCCCTCAGAGATCGTGGAGGAGCAGATGCACATCCTTCATATCTCAGTCATGGTGAGTCGCAGCTGCTGGTGGCATCGGAGGGGATGGAGGGACCCCCTTGGAGGAGGGGGGTGAGGAGCAGGGTGGTGAGTCTGGTTTGCAGATGTTTGTGTCCCTTCTTGGTTGGGTCTTCAGAAAGGGAGAGATGAGTTTGAATGGGCCAGGGAAAAAAAAATAAATAAAAAATAGAGTGCTTGGATTTCTGAGAAAATGAAAGAAAGCAGATGAGTGTGGGGAAGAAGCTGTTGGGAGGGTAACAAGGATCCTTGTAGTTCCTCCTGTCTGTGCTGGAAAGTGGTGAGGTGCCAGTGGAGTGTTTCTGCTTGGTCTTTGTGTTTGGGCATTGTGCAAAGGCAAGACTTTGGGTTTTGGACTTGGCCACTTCTTTCTGAAGCTGAAGTTTATCTTTGAAGTGAGTAAGGGCTGCAGCAGTTCTTGTAAAGGACAAGTCTGACCTAAAAGTAAAAAGATGATCCAGTGCTTTGAATGTCTCCATCTGGGGTGTTTGTGACCTTTTAATAATGCACTGTTTATGTGCTGTGCTGCCTTTTAAAGTTTCAGTATCATATGAGGTGCTTGCCTACGTGTTTGGATCTGGTCCATGGTTCCTCCGTGTTTTAGAGCTCCATCTGTAAAATGGGATTCAGTGTATTGTCCCTTCAATGCCATTGGGATAACATACAGAAAAAAAGAAGTTAGGTTGGTATATCCAGTGTGTGTGCATGCCATTCGTTTGCCAAAGCAAGTCTTTTAAGGCCTGAGGATCCCACACAGCAACCCTCCACAAAAGGTGAATCTGTTAATCTCTTAGATTCTGGGTCATCTCCACAGCTCTGTCCTTAGTTTTGGAAGGAGGAACAGAGACAACGGCTGCACAAATCCTTTATTTTTATTTTTATTTTTTTTTTATTTGAACAAGCAGCTATTTGGCTTTTACAACTTTAATCTGTTTTTTTGAGTGTCTCATCAGTGGGACTTCAGATCTGGCACTCAATGCATGTAAGAAGGGAGAGAGGCTTTGCATTAAGGCTGTTGGGCAAGATAAGATGCTGGATGACAGAAGGGAAAGGAGTTGGGGGCTGCATCTTACTGAGTTGGATAGGGAATGTTTTTATGTTCTGCTGAATTGTCAGTGGGATGGGGTGCTGGAGAGGGGGAAAGGGTTAGAACTGCATACTTGGAAAATGAGCCTGAAAATATAAGTGAGAGACAGAACAAAGAAAGAAAACAGCACAGCATGTGTGGGTGTGAAAAGCTCCATCCCTGGCAGGAGGTTTGAGTATGGGATTGTTTGGCTGTTGTGGGCAAACCTGAGCCCTGGAGAATTGTCCTGTGTCTGTGGGGTGACACTTTCTCTGCAGTCTGGTGCTTCCTTCTTGAAATGCAGA
This sequence comes from Hypocryptadius cinnamomeus, assembly GCA_013400635.1. Taxonomy (NCBI): domain Eukaryota; kingdom Metazoa; phylum Chordata; class Aves; order Passeriformes; family Zosteropidae; genus Hypocryptadius; species Hypocryptadius cinnamomeus. The sequence goes on from VYZP01029055.1 coordinate 289,803, forward strand.
TTTTCTGTAGTAGGGAGAGATTCAGTCCTGGTCCTCAGCCCTTGCTGAAGATGATCTCTAAAATACAGGAGATGATTGTAATGACTGGATGCTTGGGAAGTTCCTTTGAGAAGCTCCTGGCCAGAGCCTTCCTTTGCTGCACCTCGGAATGGGGGACAGCGGTGCCGGGGGGATGGAGCTGACAGCACTGCTGGCCATGTCACAGAAATGGCACAGGAATGGGTTTGGCCTCTAATCCCAGCTTAGCCAGGGAAGATGTGCTTTGTGTGGCACGGGAGCACCCATGGCTTTGCTGTGAGAGTTAATTCCTGCTCTGTACCTCTCTTCCCTCCTGCAAAAGCAGCAGGAGGACAGAAGAGAAGGAGTTGTTCCTGCCACACACAGTCAGCTGTAATTCCACTGTCTTTATAAATCCTGACATTCCCTGCAGCAGGAGCTGAGGTCCTGGGCATGGATCTGGGTCTGGGATGGGGTCTGGGCTGCACATGTGTCCCTGGGGAGGCAGGAGCCCTGCAGATCCCTTTCCTGGGTCAGGATTGCAACACAGGCTTGAAACTTCACCCAGATTTTTCAGAAGGTTCATTAACTTTCTGAGTGAACCCAAGCCAAGTTTTGAGTTACCAGCAAAGATGATTCTGGGTTTGTTTTTTGTTTTTTTTTTTTTTGGTTTTTTTTTTGTTTGTTTGTTTGTTTTTTTTTTTTTTTTTTTCCCCCCCCTTTCTTGAGGCCTCATGGAGCTCTGTAGGGGAAATGGGCACAGCTATTTGTTTCTTGGGTGGAATATTTCACCCAGGTCCCTGGGCTGCTTTCTCACTCCTTTATTTCCTTTCTTGACCCCAGCTGGAGCACATCCCAGAGGGGCCCCAATCACTTGAGCTCTCTTACCCCAGCAATGAGGTTCCCAGGCTGTGCTTGGCACAGGGGGGCCCTGGGTCCCCCTTCCTCTCCCCACACCCTCTATGTCCTTATCCCTTTTTGCCTTGGGATACAACCTGTGTCCTCCCTCCCAGCTTCCCAAATACTTTTCCTTCCTCATCCTACCACGAAGCCCAGTGTCTGCTGTGTGCTTTCTATGACTAAACCACCATCACTGCTGTGGACAGAATTCTAGCCCACCCCAGTGCTGCCTTGGCATTCAGGCTTTGTGTGCCCTGTCCATCATCAGCCCAGCATCCCTCCCCAGGGGACAGGAGGGGACATGGCAAAGTGCTTCCTTCATCTCCTTGAAGGCTCTAACACCTCTGTCCTCATGCTTCAGGTGATTCATAGGAGCTGGGGAAGGTTTGCCTGGGGGACCTGGTTAATCCCTCTCCTAGGGAGCACTTGGCACAGTAATTGGGCAGTGAGACATCTCCAAGCCAGGAACTGGTTGGATTTCTGAAGGTGTTTGTGGCCTGGCTGGGAGCTCCTGCTCTGTCTCTAAAGCCAAGACCCCCTCTCTGCTGCATGGGGGCTCCAGGGAGGTGCAAATCCTGGGTTTATTCCTCCTTCCAGTGATTCTGGCTGTCAGTCCCTGGCTTTCTGGTTTGGGATTGGTTTGCTCCCAGTGCAGCAGGGCCATGTCCCTGTGGCCACCATCTACCCCTGCAAAGCACTGACTGACTGTCACCCCCTCACACCTCCCTTCCCGAGCTCAAGGGCATCTTTGACAGCAAGATAATACTTAATTTTTTTTTTTTTTCCTTTCCTAACTGTTTTTTCTTAATCTCTCCCCAATGAGACATAACATTAATTACTGCAGTTAAAGGGAATTCAGTCTCCATTACTCTCTGCCACCCATTTCCTCTTGGCTTGTGTGTCTGAAATTTGTCTCCCAAATGAAAAGAAGGGATAAAGGGAAACGAAAAACAAATATGCAAATGCAAGATTTTATTTATTTACCCTTTTTTTAAGCACAGTGTCAAGTAGAAAGGAATCAATATTTTTGTCATTATGCCTGTTGTGTTTTTTCACCATAATCTCAGCTGTCATTTGGGTTTAATTGTGTTGTTTCCTGTTGTGTGGAAGTAAATCTTATCTGTTTTGGATTAAAATTCAATGAAGGTCACAGCAGCTCGAAAACTTACCAGGCTGCAGCAATTAATGTTCATTTGGCTTTGATAAATTGGAATGTTCCCCACAATGGGACTAGAGTGGATTTCAGAAGCAATAATTCTTCCATTAACTCAATGATTCCCTGTGTGATGGAGCATCTTGTCACTGCTCTGTTTGTCATCTGTCACTTCAAGGATCTGGGCATATGCCTGATATGATTTATCATGATTATTGGGGCTGCTTGTGTCAAAACATTTTAAACCACTAATTATTCCAGCCTTGTAAATTGCTGAATTTAACAAAACATAAGAGAGATTTATTTTTTTGTTGTTCCCCATGCCTCGTGTCCCAGATTAATTATTGTTTTGTGTGGTGCTAAATCCAGCCCTGGGCCCTGTCTGGAGGCTTTGGCCAAAGAGGGGTTGTTTGTAAGGCCCTGAGGGGTAGGTCTGGGTGGGACAGACAGTTTTTATCTCTGCACTGACCCTTTGATCAGGCATCAGTAGGGCCATTGCACCCTGTGAGTGTGGGAATGCAGGTTTGGGAAGAGGATGCAAAGCCCCATCCCGTCCTGCTGGTGGATTGATGGGATTTCTTCTCTTGTGAGTGATGCCAGTAAAAAAAGAAATCTCTCTTGTATGGGATACCAGAGCCAGGACCATCTCTGCAAACTGGGAGGTTTAGAAATGTGCTCTGTGCTGCTTCTGCTTCAGCAGAAATAGGCTGGATTTTTGGACAGTGGTCATGAGGAAAAGCCTTGTTGCATCTCATGCCGTCACCTTGCAAGGGACCATTAAAGTGTCTGGAGTAAAAGGTGACCAGACCTCATCAGGCTGCTTTTTAAAAAAAATTACTATTTTTTATTTTTAATGCCCATTTTCTGCTGGCTGTGCTGGCAGCAGACAAGTTATCTTCTGCCTTTTAGGTCTCCCGGAGGATTTTCTTTAACTTGTATTTGTGGAGTTTCCTTTTTTCTTCTTGTTCCCATACATCCTGATGTTTCCCTAATGATCAGCTGCTGGTCCTGTGCTCCATCAGTCCCTGAACTGGGTGTAAATTGTGCTCTTAAACTCTTCCCTCTGCTTTCACATCCTGCTCTGAGGTGGAGCTGGGAAGGAATCTTGTGCCCCAGTGCACCCTTGGTGTGTCCTGGGCCCTGTTCTTGGGGCTGCCTCAGGCTGGGGCAGCTCTCCAGTTCCTTAAGGAACCTCTAAGAGCAAGCAAGTTTTTAGGAGCTGTGATCACCTTTAGGAAAAGTCTTCCCTGGGAGGGAGGTGAGGCCCTGGCACAGGATGCCCAGAGCAGCTGTGGCTGCCCCTGGATCCCTGGCAGTGCCCAGGGCCAGGCTGGACAGGGCTTGGAGCAGCCTGGGATGGTGGAAGGTGTCCGTGGGGTGGCACTGGATGGGCTTTAAGGTCCCTCCCAACCCAGGCCATTCCATGATTCTATGACTGCTCTCCTTCCCACAGGTGGATATAACATCATACCAGTGCAACTGGGCTTGTACCAGCTTGAATGGGAGAGGAGAGGAGGCTGAAACCCTTTTCAGAGCTGGGCTCCATTGTCCACAGCAAACAGCTCCTAGGGGTGACTCTAGATCCTGTGGGCTTTGGGCACATCCCCACTGGGGCTCCTTCAGCCCCAGCATTCCCTCAGGTTGGCCATTCTTTGTGGGGTGCCTCATTTCCCTACCCTGCAGTATTTTGTCCTCCCTGGTGCAAAACTTCCCAGTGGATTCCGTTCCCTCCCTCCCTTGTGCTTGCATGGTGCTGTGTCCTGTGGGATTGCTGGAGCACCAGTGGACCTGGCTTCTCCAGAGATGCAAAACCTTGCTCAAGCTTTTCTCTGGCTCCTTGCAGCTTGTCTTGCTGATGGCAGCACTGGAGCTCCTGTCAGCCAGCTCAATGGGAGAAAAAAAAACCCCTGGTGTGACATGAGTAATGAGGTAGTGAAGAAGGCACAACATCTGTGTCATCATTTCTTCACCAGGAGGTCAACCAGATTCATCAAACATGCACTTCCAGCTTGTGATGTGTTTAGAAATTAATTAAGATAGGGAGAGAATTGCTGCTGCAGCAGATTTTCTTATCTGAAAGGTATTAAAAAGCTAAATTGATCTCCAATGAGCTGTTTTTATTAAAAAAACAAAACCTAAAAGAAAAGCTCTAAAACCTCTGGGTTCAGCATGTCCCTGTGTGAAAATCACATGTGGGGAGAGGAGAAGGAGCTGCCCACCCTGATGTGGAGGTGGACAAGCATCCCCAAATCCCTGGGATGGGGATGGGAGCTGCAGGCTCCGTGCTGATGGCAGACCCTCAGGCCTTCACCAATCCTCCCCACGCTGCTGAAGGTGGCCCTCAGTTCTTTCCTGAGCTTCTTCAGGGTTCCTGAGGGATTGGTGGGATCTCTGCTGGCTCAGAGGGGCTGAGTGCCTGCAGGCTCGGTGGCTCAGGGGGCTGGAGCTCAGGCCAGCTGGAAGCTGAAGCCACCAGTCATGCAGGAGCACTGGAACTGGGACACAGAGGAGTTGTTGCTGGTCCGTGCTGGAAAGAAGTCCCACTCCTCTCACCCTGACACTGTGGTGGCATCTGCTCTTTCCCAGGATGGGACATGCTTTGGCTTCAAGTTCCATTTCCATTTTAATGTGCCATTAACCAACTTCTTGCTGTCTGGGAGAAGGAGCCTCTTTCATCCATCTTCCCCTTCCTCTCCACTCTCCTTTGCAGAGCTGGTATAAAACAGGGACTAAATGTAGTTAATGATGTGCTCTGATATTTAGGGAATTAATTTTGGGGGATTTGTCTTCAAATTGTCACTTTTGTGACAATGACACCTGTTATGCTAATAATTTTTCACCAGTCTCTCTCAGTTTTCCACCTTAGCTCCAGTGAATACATTAGAACCTCTATGGCTTTCTCTCCATCAGACTTTTTCCACCCCACTGTGTTAAAATATGTAACTGGAGTATTTGATTTGCATCTCTGATAAAGGAAGGCTGAATAAATACTCTCAGTTCATCTGAACTGAGCAGCAAACTCAACTTTCTCATCTTATCCCCAGAGCAATGGAAGTTGGTACTGGGGGGAAAAGCAGCCATGGGAAGCACTGGAAGGGGTTTGGTTTTTGCAGATGGCATTGAGGGTGTGGGAGGGATTTGCAGCCTGAGATTTCCCTGGCCTCGATGTGCGGAGAATCGAGCACGGAAGGGAAACCTAAAAACTCCCATTGGAAAAGTGGCCGGGGTTGTCAGGGGGTGTGAGAGATGGGAAGGAGAATGCTGAAATCGTGCGGAGATGGAGGAAAAAACGCCAGAGGGAAGATTTTGGGAGTGGGGTGAGGAGCACAGAGCAGTGTGAGCCTGTGGCACGGGGTGGGACATGCTCTGTGCCTGCCTTCACCCCCGGGCCGGGTCCCTCTGTGCTGCCAGGCACTGTGAGGGTATTTTTATCAGTTTGCTGATCTCAGAGGCTTGTCTTGAACTTGTTCCCTTCCTTCCTCCTCCTCACTCTTCCCCTTCCCACCATCTGTCTGGGAAAAATACTCACATCCACAACACTGCAGGGTGTAGTGGTGCCTGACCTTTTGGTGGTGTTTTTTCCTTTCCCCAGTGTGGGACAAGCAGATGGAAATCCAGGCTTCAGTGGGGTGGCTCTGCCTCAGCTCCTGGTTTCCATTTCTCTCCTCCACAGGTTGCTGCTGGGCTCCTGGAGAGAGCAATTCCACGTGGGAGCCCCGTGCTAATCCTGTGTGTAAAGTGCTGGGAGTACTGGATTGGTACCTTTGAAACATTGATGTAAACACAGAAATACTTTGCAGCTCCCAGCCTGGATCTAATTGCTTTAAACTGCCAGGCTCCAAAGTACATATGGCATTAAAATTGTCAGGAAATGTTATTCCAGGAAAACTCCTGTGGATGCTGCCTTCTCCAGTGATGGCTGGGTGTGGGTGGCCCCTGGCTCCGAGGTAGTACCTCACAATGGAGAGTGTTTTCCTGGGAATGCTGGCAGGGTGGAGGGTGTTGTCTCCTCACTGGTGAGGCTGTGCTGTGCTGGGGGGATGCCTGACACTCTTTAGTCCCAGCAGGAACGTTGTAATCTCCATCTTTCTGTTGGTACAATATGGGCTCTGACCCAGGGCGAGGAGCCTCACCCAGCTCTCACATCCCTGTGGGCTTGAAAGCTGGGCTGGTCTTCAGACAAGCAGCGAAATGCCTTTTATTTTTTTCTTTCAAACCTTGTGTTATCTGCAGTTCTCGATCCTCTCAGTTGTGACTCATGTTTGAATGTGAGCTGGAAATGTTTGCATCCGTTCAAGCGTTGTCGGTGTCAGGCGCTGGCTCCTGTGAAGGTGAACTGTGCCCAACCTCATGCAGCACAGCTTCAAGGTGGTTGTGAAAGATGTTCCATTACAGCACCACAAAAGGCTGAATTCTCATTTGATTGGCGAATTCCGAAGATGGGAGTAAAGTGTTAACGACAGGATGAATGCAATATCGTATTTGTCCCCAGAAATATATTTGTTCTCAGTTTGGGCTTTCCTTTTTTTCCCATTTAAAAATAAATTGGACTTGGTTTCACAAGGCACTGCGATGCCGTGAAAAGGCAGAGCGCTTTTTGTTCAGGAAAGTGTCAGAATGAAATGTTTCTACTCTTCAACACTTTCTATATCCTCCCCAAAACCACTTACACTTTAGTTTCAGCTGATGTGAAACTGTCTGAGCAGATAAACCCTTCCTGGAAAAAAACCTTTCCAGGCTCTGTGTGGAGTAACTGTGCCTGGAGCAGGGGAGATGTGGTGCTGTGGGTCTGATCATCACCCTCGGAGTGCCTGCAGCCTCTGCAGTGCCTGGCCCCAGGGCAGGGATGCTCAGACTCCCACCAGCAGGAAATAGGGGGAAGAAGCTCACGTATCCATGGTTTTCTCTGGCCATCGTTAGGCTGCTCACAGAGCAGAGCACTTTCTCTGTGTGTCTGGGTCTTGCTGCTTTGGAAGTTGGGAAAAATTCCCACTGGCTTAATTGGGAGCAGCATCAGGCCAAGTATGGTTATTTTTACCTGTTGCTGCTCCCACTCCACCTCCTCCCTCCCTCCTCCATCCCCACGGGTGAGGGGGAACGAGCTCTGTTTCAGCTTTGGAAAGGTCTCTGCCAGCTCCAAGCAGGAACCTCGTTGTGAAGTCTCACGATGTGCAGCGAAGGAAAAGGGGAGAGAGAAAAAAATGGAATTGTGCTTATTGTTAAAATCCAATTATATAAAACTGCAGGAAAATAACTGTTTATGAAGGGAGCTGGTTGACTGGCTCAGCTTTGCCTCAGGTGGGTGCTTCTGGGGCTGGATTTATGGCAGTGGCTGGAGAGGGAGTGAGTGGAAACATCAGCCCTAGCTCTGCTGGGGTACACTTGGATTTCAGGGCTTGGATATTTTTTTCATTGTGTTTCCATTTATCCAGCAGGAAAACTGGTGCTTTCCTTTCTAGCTGCCTCCTTTTTAGCTCCTCGAGGGAGAGAAGACCACTCACTTTTTATTCAGATGGAAGGTGAGGAACCCTGCAGGTGGATGGCAGCAAAAGCACTGATGCTTTAGCAGTGTCAGGCACCTCCATTTCCCCTCCCAGAGCTGGAGCTGGGCAGCAGCTCCTCACCAGCCATTCCTCGGGCAAGTTTGAGCTTTCCTGCTGCCCTGGCTGTGGTTTTCCTCATGGCACCAATCTCAGGCTCAGGGTTATAGGCAATTGACCTTGCCTTGAGGCATCCTTGGGACTGGTTTAGGGCCACCCTTTCCCAGATCCACCTGGGACACTGGTGGCTTGTGCTGGGATGAATGCTGTGATTCTCCTTTTCTTTTCTGTGTACTTGAGCTGCCTTTGCCACAGAGCCCAGCTCCTCCTCTGGCTGTCTGGGGGCCGAGGGGAGGAGGAGGAGTCCGAGGTGTTCCAGTGGCTGCTGCTGAGCCCTGGGAGCTGGGGAATAGCCTTGTCAAACCAGAGAAGGGAAGTGACCTGGTTCTTCTGCCCCCTCTGCCCTGTGTGCTGGGAAAGGAGGGATGAGCAGGGCTGTTCAATGGTTTGTGTTTCTGCTGTCCCCTCATGACAGGGACAGGGGATTCACGTGAGCATCTCGTCAGCCTCGGTGTGCTCTGCAGGGAGGGTTTAGTGACACAAAGAGAGATTTTTCAACCAAACTGCTCCTGCCTTAGGTTCCTGTCTGCTTTAGATTTGGCTGCCTCTATCCCTGTATCCCCCACCCTGGAGCTGGGGCCTGGTGGGTGCAGGTGAGCAGGCTGTGCTCCCAGGGCTGCCTGGAGCATCCCAGGTGTTGCAGGGACAGCTGAGCCTGCAGAGGAAGCTGGTGCCCAGCTTGCTGATGTGATGCAAAATGAGTGGGTCAATGACAGTCATGTGCTGTGTGCTGTGTGCTTCTGCCAAAACCATGGCATTTCACCTGACCATGCCTTTGCTGGTGTTTGTGCCTCTGCTGCCATCCAGTCTCCATCCTTTCCATGCTGGAGTGGTTTCCCATCACCTGTTCTGCTGCAATGGCTGGCGGGGCTGGACACCCCTCCTCAGGAGATTTGCAGGGGGGTCTGTGTGTGAGTGCTGCCATCAGGTTCCTGGGCTGGATGGCTGGGGTTGTCCCCATGCTCTTCTGATTGGTCTCCTTCCTTCCCTTCTCCTTTGGAAAAAAAAAAGGTTAATTAAATATTGGACTCATCCTGTCATTGCCTGAGCTGCTGCCATTCTCCAGCAGCAGGTTTTTCACCCTTGGTGTTTTCTGGGTGCTGGTGAGCTCCTTCCTGCACAGCATCCTCAGCACCTCCATGGGGTGTGCATGTGCTGGGGAGGAGAGAGGCTCTGCCCACCCTGCCTTTTTGGGCCACGACATTTTGAGGCAAAATCCCCGTTTCACCACCACACATTCAATCCTGTTAGCACAAGTGTGCACCCAGCAGCATTTATCATTGATCTCTGTGGGATTATTGCTGGGGGTGAGTACCAGGTCCTGCTTTTGGGGGTTCCATACAGCAGTGTGGGGTGCAGGGAGTCTGTTCCAAAGTACTCCTTCCTGTCTTGCTTTCCCTGTGCTGGCTGGGAGGGTGATGGCTTCGTCCTGGCTTGAACAAAGCAATGGCTTCAGGTTATATCTGCTCACCTCCTGCCACAGCTCCATCCCCACAGCCTGGACATAGCAAAACAAATGGTGTGGGGGTTTTTTTCTTCCATTTAAAAACTTTTTTCCTCCCCATGCTCTTCCTCCTTGGCACGCAGATCAGTGGGGGGAGGGAACCTTCAGCCAAGCTCTCCATCACATGTCCCTTGTTTTTTGTGTGTTATTTTTTTCCCCACTGCTGCCCTTGCCAAGGGAAGGACATTGTAGAGCTGCTGAGGCTGGCAGGGGTTGTAACACTGCCTGCCAATAGCCTCGGTGTCTGAAAAGACTTAGGAAATGCAAGCTCTAAATTAGCTCCCAAATCATCTTCTTCCCTTTTTCTGGCTGGAGAGCCCCTCAGAGCCAGCCCTGGCTCCCCCTCTGTGGTGGGGCTCCCCAGGAGCAGCCAGCTCTGCTGTGGGGCTGGAGAGGCTTGGCCTGGAGAAACAGCACGATGCTCCCATGGGGATAGCAGGAAGAGTCTCAGCATGGGTGGCTCAAGGCAAGCTGGAGCACTCCAGGGACAAATTCCTGGTGTCCCTCCTCCCCGGTTCCCTTCTGGTATAACCCCTTGGGAACTGTGTTGGGGCTCCTGGCTGCGTTGCTGGAGGGCAGGAGGGGAAGCACAGAGTTGAGGGACATCTGCTGAAAGCTTCCCAGGGGAGGTGGGAGCCCCATCCTGTGCTTGCCCCAAGGATGCTGCTGAGAGCAGCCAAGGTCATGGCACTGTTGGCAGCACACACGGCAGGGACATCTGGGGCAGCAGAAGCTGGGGGAGGCGTGCTGGCTGTGTGTCTGCTGGGGTGTGGGATTATGCCCTTTTCTGACCTAGAGATAGGGCAATTTCCCACACTAGGGAGGGGGACAACCTGTGCCCTGGCCAGCTGTTCCCCTCAAACATCCCATTTCTGCCCTTGCCAGGTCAGTGGGTAAAGGCAGCAGCTGCCGTGAGGTGGGAGCAGGAGCAGCTCTGTGTCCCTGTGCTCTGCCTGGGCACGATACCCGCAGGGCAGAGCTTCTCCCAGCGCCTTTGGAGAGGGCTGCTTGTGGAGCAGCTGAGCCTGGGGAGCAGCATTGCTCTCAGTGCTGCTCTTTTGGCTCGGCTGTGTCTCAGAAGTTTGTCTTTGCTTCTGTTGTCACCTCTCAAGAGAGAAACGGGAAGGGCTCAGCTTTGCTGTGTCTCCTGGAAATTCAGCTTCAGCTCCGCAAATGCCCTGAGGTTCTGCATCCCCCCAGGCACTCCAGCCTTCACACTGAATGCAAATTGCTCTTTAAATGTCTCTGTAGGTGGATTTTAGTGCTCAGGTGCTGCGGGCAGAGCACAGGCATCACAACTGATTGCTCTGCTAACCCCAAACCATCCCAGAACGGGCTCTCATGTCATGAGGCTCTTTGGCATCCCGCCTGGATTTGCCGTGGGTGAGGATGACAATGGTGAGGATGACAGCGCTTCCCCGGAGGGCTGAGCATCTCCAGGATGTGTTGCTGTGCTGCTGTGGCTCAGGGAGGCCGGGCTGCTGCCACCAGCATCGCTTCTCCTCCTTCTCCTCCTCCTCCTGTGGCCCTTGGAGGCAGCACGTGCGTGGGAGAGGGAGCGCAGAGCTGCCTCGGGCACTGAAGTCTGTCCCTTCATCCTAACAGCAGGCACCTTGGGAAACAGCAGAGGAAAATTCCACTTCTACAGCAGTGTAACTTGGGTTTTGTATTATTATTTTTTCTTAAAGGCTCTGTCAGGCTCCTGCTCTCTCCCCCTCCCTGTGCTGTGCAGCCAGCTCTGAAGCAGAAGTGATATTTTCTGCCAATGCAATGATTAGCCTTTCTGCTAATGACCCACGAACAGTGTCCAAAATAAATGAGCCCAACCTGCTCATCTTATTAGCCAAATGATTGCATAGAAAGAGGAAATATCTGCAGAAACAGCTTAGGCAGCTGTAATTTGGAAGCATGGAGGAGTCACTGCTTGAAGTATGGAGAGGAGCCATATGTCTTCAAAAATCTGGGAGAGCTCTCGTGTTATTGGGGTGCTTCTGCTCATCTCCTGCTCCCCCTTTTGTGAAATAATTGTGCAGGGATGGAGCTGTGTCTGTCCTCAAATTCTGTTGGTTCCTGGGCCTGGGAAGCTGGTAGATATTTCTCCTCCTGAATTCCTTGTCTGGTTTTTGGCTTCCCACATCCTGTAGATGACAGGCATCAGCAGTGGGATGTTGGTCAGGAGAGCAGCTGATGCAGTAGCCAGTACTCAGCTGCTCTTCAGGAACTGTTCTCATGTCCTTCAGGCTCTTCCCAAAGCACTTGGCAAGGTTGTGGAGCATCCTTGTTTGGCATGGGGAGGGATGAGGAGCAGAAAAGGGAGAGGGGAGGGCAAGGGGGGGTTTCTGCAGAGAAGGGAGGTGAAGGGTGTCTTGTGATCCCCCTCACAGATCATGGTAATACTGAACTGAAACAAGAGTTTGCTTTGGAAGGGATTTCAGGCTTTGTGTAAATGCAAGCGAAAAATGGGGCTGGGTGCAGGAGAAGAGTAGAGCATGAGGATGAATATATGGAGAACTTGGAGGGCTGAGTATGAAACCCCTCCTGATTTTGGGAACAGCTCGACCTTCTCTGGGAGATGCACTCAGTTTGAAAGGTGGGTTGTCTTCCCAGTGTGTCTCAGTAGGTCTCTTGCCTGCAAAAAGGTCTGTCCCTGAGTGAGGTGACAGCAGTGTGGCTGTCCTGGAGAAGGGCTCTGGGAGCTGAGACAAGCCCTGGAAGAGTGATCCTGTAGCCTTGAAGCTGTATCACATCAGAGGATGTGCACAAGCTTGTGTCTTGTATAACAGCAGAGAAAAACACACTTGATCCTCTGGTCCCCCAGAGGGAGGGCAGCTGGAGACCTGACTAATGATGCACCAGCCCTAAAATCTGCTGAGGAGGGTGAGGTCATCCTCTTCCAGCACCCTGTGTGCAGGCCATGTGCTTCCCTGCCTGCTCTGTGGCACAGCTGGTGTGAGTTCCCACATGCCTGTTCCCCTGTTCCCTTGTTCACCATCCCAGCTTTGGGGTCCCCTCAGTCCCCTGGTCCCACCAGGACCCTTCAGGAGCTGATTGAGACCAGAGCCCTGCTTGATATTCCATGTCTCTGTTCACATGTGTGCCTGTATATCCTTGAAATAGAAACTCCATATAGCTGTATGTATATTTTTTACCAAGCTGATCTGAAATAAGAACCATGACTTTAATTTTCAGTTTAAGTACATTCATATTTAGCTGCTTCATTGCTTCTTTCTGTTTTATGCAGACAAATTCTGGACTTCTTTCTTTCTTTCCTAATTAATGGGATAATTGCAAATAGTGCATTTTTTCTCCTAGGAAGTTTTGGGTTTAAACGATTATCTGTGTTTGGAAAACATCCTGACAGTGCAAATATTGAAAACTGGGACATTGAGTGGATGAGCCAATGACCCTGGCTCTCCTTGCACCTCTCAGTGTCTCTCAGTGCACTCAGGAATGCTGCCCTGGCTCCCTGGGGCTGGGAGGTGGCAGAGACAGGGATGTGGGTGTGGATGGAAGGTTCACCTGC